>CAJJDN010000161.1:230830-251198 GCA_905182985.1 Paramecium sonneborni | reverse complement strand
AAATTGAAAATCTTTTAAAATAATGAATTTTGTCAAACATGGGATTTTTATTAAGAATAAAGGTATTAAGAACCTTTCTTAGAGAATATAGATTCATCATTAGCTTACAGCTATTTGAATAGGACAATTAATAATTGTTATATAAATTAATGTTAAGAAGTTTTACCCAGTATTAAAAAACTTACTAATTCTAAAAAACGATGTGATATGCTAAAATTTTGTAAAATTGCTACTTATTGTCTAATGACTACATCATCAGATAATTACTGACATTTTATTAGAAGAATTGATAAAAGAGATATTATTACTATTTGATGGAAAGCGAGAGAATATGGACATTATAACTTATAAAGTAATTAGCTACATTGATACAGCCTATAGATTGGAAACACCTTAACATCTACATTTTTTGTTTCATAAAGAAAAAACTATTAGTGAAAAATAAAAGTAAACAAATATGTAGAAACTCTATGGTTACAATAAATAACAGTCAATAGTGCCTTAATTATGAGTGGAAAGGAGGAATGAAAAAAAGGCTTAAAGTAAGATACATTTTGTAATAGAAATAACAAATATGGAAATTTATTGAAAAGCTATGTAAAATAAAGGGATGATATCAGGAACTATTTAGTTATACAAAAAAGTTGTTTTGATCCAACAGAAAATAGATTATAGAGTGTTTTAGAAAGATTATAATAAAGTATTTAAATAGAATTCTCTTCTTTTAGTGTAAATCTAAATTAAATTTTTCAATTATAGAAAAAATAATTTTTATGAATTTTATGCTATCAATTAAATTTAATTTTTTTTTTATAAAAAATTGATATAAAATTACTTTAATTTATCAAATTTAATTTTTATATTTTATGTTAAACATTAAATGAAAGTTTTATTTTATTTTTTAATTAAACATTTACATAAAAATTTTTAATTTTAGATATTTCTTTAATTATTTTAAAATATAACATTTTTATAAATCTTCTTAAATTATTCAAATTATATTTTATAAATTCTAATTCCTATTTCAAATAACTTCAATTTAAGAACTTACGAGTTGATAAAACTTTTGCTTTTTTACTTTCTCCATACTTACATTCTTCATTAATCTTAATCACAATGTTTTTCTTCAATCAATGACAGTTTTAATAAATTCATCATTTTATTATTTCCTAAGGTCTTGAACTTTTTATGTTTTATATTTAATTAATAAAATATTTTGATATATCATCTTGCATCTACAAATATTTAATATTCTTCTTTATTGTAAATTTATTAGTAACCTTAATTTTTTGTCAAAAATTCAGTTGTTCAATAATTTAATTAATAGTTCAATGAAGATATAAATCACTTCAATTAGCTTCAATATATACGCATCTCACAATTTTTAGATTAGGTTCATCAATTATCCCAATAGACTAAAAAGGAACTAAAATAAAAATCATAAATAACTTTATATCAATTTATCCATAATTTCTAGATAATCAATATTTATAATATATAAATTTGTATATGTATTCCTTTAATAAATTATTTACATAGTTTATAATGAATAATTAATCTAAAAATTGATTTTAATTATGTATCTGATATATGCTTATATATTAGGAGAAATTAAAACAGAGTGAAAAAGCATTTTGATAAAGGAAATAAATTGGATCTTAATATATTGATTATATTTTATAGGATTATACTACTTCTGAATCACAGACAAGTTGGCATAGAAGATATCAATGCACTTTTGTTACTTTGACTAATTGAGATTTAGTCTGAGATTTAATTGCCAAACTCATATAAATTTTTGGAAAGACTAGAAATACATAGTCAATTAAAAGAGAAGGATGAAGTAATTGTAAATTGTGTGATAGATTAAAAAATATCGTAAGACAGTGTATTTTAACAGACATAATTAAGATCTGAAATCAATACAATATATGATAAATGAGATTGAAAAAAAGTTAAATAAGAATGCAATCAAAGAGTAGGGATGAAAGCTACTATAATTAAGGCTTGAGAGAGGAGAGTAGCAGAATTGAAGAAGATAAGGGAATTAATTTAATTTATGCAGACAACATAACAATTTCAATGAATGGTAAACATATGGAATTTTAAATTTCTGAGCATTATAACATGAATTGAACATTAATAATATTGCTTAAATAATAAAGCACTAATATTTAACATATTCTATAGTTATATCACTGATTTAATCGATGTTAAATATTAGAGATTGCGGTGAAAGAACATAAAAATTGTATGTGGAGAGTTCATATACAATTTTGATCCCCTTATTTTGTGAGAAATGATAATTATCATTCTTAAAATTTAATAGCAAAGCTAAATGTGGAACTTATAAAACAAAAGTAATATTTAGTTAGGTTAAGTCTGCAAACACTTAACAAGTGAAGATTAGATTAAGAGATCATTAGTATAATTAAAGTCGATCTAAAATCTTGAAACATTAGAAATATTCTTTTGTTCCTATAGCTCAAAATGAGTTAAGAAAAAATACGTTTAATAAATTCTTTACAAACTAAAATTTAATATAATATATTGTTTAGTACTTTAAAATAATACGATAGTGTTAAATTCTAAGAAAAAGAGGATAGTAAAAATAGAATATAAGGATTTTTTAGAAAATAAGAAAATATTGAGACTTCAAAAATGAAATCATTTTCAATTAATATATGCATTAATTAAAAAGGTTTCTTTTAACTAATAGTACTTATTGTTGAATATATAAGGTAGATTGTAATGATTGATATTTGGAATCCAACAATTAAATAGTAATATGTAATAACTTCACTTTCATTTTAAAGTCATTATCATTCAATGAGAAACATAGATTTAGATACATTTGTGATTTTTCTTAAATTCTACATAATTAATTTATAGCATATTAATTTCAGCTATATACCATTCTATACATAAATCAGAAATATAACTTATATTAAGGGTAAATTTAACCCTTATTTATTAACCTTTTAAAAGTTGAATGGAAATTAAAAAATTCTTCTATATTATTCTAATATTGTTAGTATGAGGATATTAAATTTTATGGAAGTCACTCTTGATTAATTATTTATAAATAGA
This sequence comes from Paramecium sonneborni, assembly GCA_905182985.1. Lineage (NCBI taxonomy): Eukaryota > Ciliophora > Oligohymenophorea > Peniculida > Parameciidae > Paramecium > Paramecium sonneborni. The sequence goes on along the minus strand of CAJJDN010000161.1, from coordinate 248,108 downwards.
TCAAATTTAAAAGTTGAAGAATAAATAATCAATCATAAAGGATATCAACAATGAAATTATTACTAAAAAGTTAAATCAAACTTTGAAAAAGAATAATACCAAATAAAAAATTTTATCAGCCAATTCAAACAACTTGAAATAAGAGATTTTGTAGAAAATTTTGAGAAATTCTTTTAGAAATCTTTAAGAGAAAATAATGGATTGAAAATAAAGCAATAAAGATCTGCTATATTTAATATACTTCATTTCAATAAAAGGCATCATCAAAAAAGACTCAAATTATGCTAGCATCATAGTTGTTACGTTTTGAACTTATTTTGAATAGTTGTGTACCACTATCATGTTGTTATCTTCAACCTTAAATAGTTAAATAACTATTACAATTTAACTCCAAAAGACCTCCTACCCATAAAAACACAACTAGATATTTTTCAGTATAAGCTCAACCTTAAACCTATTAAGAAACATTTTCATATGGTTCTATCTAGCATTAATTATAACACTATTATAGACCTTTAATATAAGAACAATATTTTGAATTCTTAACTTATTTAAGCGATAACCAAGGTTATAATTGATATTTTCGAAAATTGTTATCATAACCAAGTTAAGTTGATCTTTATCCAAGCTGAATAAATTGACAGGGTCTATTGTTACATTTGATGATTGATCAAATTTTCTTGATAACTCTGGAGTCTATTAACATAAATAGGAAAATCATTGGAATTTATTAGTTTATTTAGAACAGCGGCATTTTTGTTAATTTAAAATGTTTAGAATATATTCCAAGTTAATATAATTCTACAAAATTAGATCACTTACAAAAAAGCTGGTTGATAAGTATATTTATTTTAGATTTAATAATAGATGCCCTAGTTTGTAAGGCTGAGCATTACGCCAGAAAATGGACATTTGTCTTTATGTTATTTGATTGTGCCTAACTTTGAATTTTATTGAAAAAATGTTAATTTAAAAGGATTAAATAAATAAAAAGAATTCGACTACTTCAATTTTTGATATATAGACCGATGGTTTTACTTTGGGCGTACAATTTTCTTAACTTTATTAGAATTAAAAAGGATAATTTTTAATCACCGCATTGGAGAAAAGAAATTTAAAATAAATTCACTTGTTAATAGTGGTAAAAATTCCGATAAAAGTTTTAAACTCTTGTAGATAATGAAAATATCAGAGTAAAACACAATTGATACTGGTTTAATCAATTTAGGCATAATTACCTGCATCAGATAAAACATAGCCATCGAGAAAGACTGCCATATAATCATAATAAACAGAGGCAAGTCATATGCCATCAAATAGAGGAGTTATGCATGAATAGAAAAAGGATCTATTCAATTCTACTCAAAATAAAAATTAATTTGAATAAACCCAAAAATGCAACTAATCCTGAAGAATGTTATAAAATCATTACTTTTTTTGGTAAAGAAGCATTCACTAAAGAAATGAAATTTAGATTATCTAAAGAAGTATAACATTCAGCAGTATCCATTAATACAATTCTTAGTTATTGTGCAGCCTTGACTTAAACATTTGCTTTAAATACTAATGGACTACAAAATGCTTTTTCGAAATTTCAAGAAATAATTAAATTTAAATAATATCCTCAACAAGGAAGATTGAATAGTCAATATGGGATGGTAAATATTATTTTGAATAAAAGAAATATTCATCTGCCATTAAAATCTATGAAATAGCTTTGGATTGATACCTTCTTCATCTAAAGAAATTAAATTCAAAATCCAAAACATAGGTCATGCATATGCGAAATTGGGCAATGAAAAAATCAAAGAGGCAATTATTACTTATGATTAAATACTCAAAAACTCACCTGAATTTCCAATTGGATTTAATATTTAAGTGGAAATAAGAATAAAATTAAAATGAAAGATTACTTTGTTATGAATTATTGTTACAGATAAATTAAGAGAGAGGATCATAAATGAAGAGAAAGAAAAGCTATTTATTTTTTTAACATATTCTAATGCTCCATCAATCGCTTTTATTGTAGTTGGATATGAAAGGATTTTTAATTCATTAGTTAAATGAGGTTAAAACTAAAAAAAAGGATTATAAATAAGGTTAATATAAATTATATTAATTGAAAGCAACGAACTCAAAATCTGGTAGCATCAGCATAAAAAAACAGCTTTTTTACCTTATTGATTATTTCAAAGAGAATTCTTAAAAAGATGAAAAGAAGAAAGAGCAGGCAAGACTATATTTTCAAAGGAAATCAAGAAAGACCCAATTTTAGATTTTTAAAATTAAAAATTCAATTTGATCAGCAATAATAATTAAGATTTACTGGGATGTAATGAACTGTCAGGTAGTAAAAATGATGAAATCTAATCTTTAGAGGAAGAATCCAGATCAATCTAAGAATTCTCTTAAAATTCTCTCTTGGAATGAAATATATGAGAAATGGCAGAAAGAAAGAAAAAATACAGGGCAAAAGTGGCATCTAACAGAATTAATAGAAAAATTTAAACAGACAGAATAATTATGCACACTTAGCACTGAAGATTTTGTTTCCTTTAAATTAAATTTAGAAAATTACTTTTATACTAAATTCATCATTATGCATATTACAGAAATTATAGATCAGATTTAAGATGAGAAAAGGAAAAACCAGAACTATTAAATAAAAAATCAAATGGTGCTCAAATTTATTTGATTGATTATTCAAAAAGTTTGAAAGTTTAAGAGTCTTTAAGAATTGAGAAAAAGAGTTTGAATCTCTATCAAATTTTAAAGAACCATTAGGTTGTTTAAAATTTTACTGTAATTTAGTGAAATGAACTTTAAAAACAAGTATAGCAAAAGAATTTAGAAATCTTGAAAAAGATTCTGGATCGAATGCTTGCTTTAATATTTTTATCAATAATTCCTAAACAATTGACCGAACAGCAGTTAAAAATGTGTGGGGTTATATAAATATTTACCATAATTACTTTTTTTACTTCTAATTCATGTTCTTTGATAACCAGGATAATTTGGTTTATAAATACTAAATAGTTTTATTTAGCTTTTCTGCATGCATATTAATTTTTCCTTGATTTGGTATTAAAATTCAATGATACTTATAGGTTTTGACTATTGGAAAGCCTGCAATTGACTATTTTTTTATATTTTATTTAAGTTCAGTCTCACATTTATCAAAATGAGTTAGTTTCTTTCTTATTAAGATACCTTTTTCAATCTTAGAAAAGTATTCATTAAACTATTTTTTACAAATTTAGCTAAACTGTCTGAAATTAAAAATCATTAAATTGAAATGAAATTCTTTCTTGTTTGAATAATAAATTCACATTAATTTTACACTCGTAAATTTCAATATTAATGAACTTAAGGATTCATAAATTATAATATTAAATAAATTAAAAAATAATCATTTCTAATTTTACTATTCAATTATGAATAATTAATCATTATTCTCAAAACAAATTTTGTTATCTTAAAATTTTAATTAATTATCAACTTAAATTTCATTATCCTGTTTTTAAGTAGGATCATATTATTTTTATATTTATTTATTTTCGCCAGACGACATCTTATAAAAACTACTATTCTTATTCTTTGTTTTCCAATGAAAACTAAATAAAAATGGATCCAAATGGTTTTAGTAAATTGCATCTGTATAATCCTTAAATGAAGACCATGTATTTTTAATACTAAAATTATTTGAATCTTGATCCGCTAAAAATTATAATTTGGATTAATTTGAATGAATATTCAATAATATATCAGGTGGTGAAATTAATTATAAAATCTTTTACATTTGATTTATTTCGTATATTAAATTAATAAAGTCAAATTTAAGATTTAACATCTCATTAACTTCTTTCTCAAATTTCTAAACACTTGTATTATTTATGTTCCTATCATCTAAGACACAAGTTTTTTTTTAATTGTTTTTGATTTTGTTAATATCTTTCCATTCAGGATAATAGTTAGTCAATATCAAAGATTTCATATAAGATTTTAATTAGTTTCTATTAAAAGCATAGAAAAAGTATCTACTCAATAATATTGTTTAAATTATTGAACCAATGTTAGCCAAAACTTCGCTTATGGTTGGATATTAATTTCTAACATAAAAAATTGAAGAATCCATTTCTAATCTAACTACACCTATAACTTCTTGAATACCGAAAATTTTCTATGAAAATTTATTATAATAATCTTTAGTATAAGTGTAAATTTAAGAAGTACATCCATTGTTTATTATATACTCTTCAGATGATTAAAATAAGTATCCATAATTTATTTCCATTATTTCATATTTTGTATAAATCTGTATCTCACTCGTTAAAATTGGATCCATCGGTAATTCAATATATGTTTCAAGTTAATAGTAAGTTTTTGTTTAATAATCAAATTCTTCATTATAAATTGTAATAATTGGTAACAAACCGCTTTAATTAAAGAATTCCTCACTCTATTATTNACCTCAAAAACCTTAAGAAAAATGGCTCAACCCTGGCCTTCACTTTTATTTTTCTAATAAAAAATAGGTTTTCATTTTAGTGAATTTGTCAAATTTCACAAAAATGAAAACCTACCTTTAACCAGCCCCAACCATACTTGGAATATAATTATTTTTTTATATTTTATTTAAGTTCAGTCTCACATTTATCAAAACGCGTTAGTTTCTTCTTTAAGATATCTTTTTCAATCTTAGAAAAGTCTTTATTAAACTATTTTTTTCTAATAGAGCTAAACTGTCTGAAATTAAAAATCATTAAATCGAATATTAAATAAATTACAAAATAATCATTTCTAATTTTACTATTCAATTATGGATAATTAATCATTATTCTCAGTACAAATTTTAATATCTTAAAATTTTAATTCATTATCAACTTAAATTTCATTATCCTGTTTTTAAGTAGGTTCATATTATTTTTATATTTATTTATTTTCGCCAGACGACATCTTATAAAAACTACTATTCTTATTCTTTGTTTTCCAATGAAAACTAAATAAAAATGGATCCAAATGGTTTTAGTAAATTGCATCTGTATAATCCTTAAATGAAGACCATGTATTTTTAATACTAAAATTATTTGAATCTTGATCCGCTAAAAATTATAATTTGGATTAATTTGAATGAATATTCAATAATATATCAGGTGGTGAAATTAATTATAAAATCTTTTACATTTGATTTATTTCGTATATTAAATTAATAAAGTCAAATTTAAGATTTAACATCTCATTAACTTCTTTCTCAAATTTCTAAACACTTGTATTATTTATGTTCCTATCATCTAAGACACAAGTTTTTTTTTAATTGTTTTTGATTTTGTTAATATCTTTCCATTCAGGATAATAGTTAGTCAATATCAAAGATTTCATATAAGATTTTAATTAGTTTCTATTAAAAGCATAGAAAAAGTATCTACTCAATAATATTGTTTAAATTATTGAACCAATGTTAGCCAAAACTTCGCTTATGGTTGGATATTAATTTCTAACATAAAAAATTGAAGAATCCATTTCTAATCTAACTACACCTATAACTTCTTGAATACCGAAAATTTTCTATGAAAATTTATTATAATAATCTTTAGTATAAGTGTAAATTTAAGAAGTACATCCATTGTTTATTATATACTCTTCAGATGATTAAAATAAGTATCCATAATTTATTTCCATTATTTCATATTTTGTATAAATCTGTATCTCACTCGTTAAAATTGGATCCATCGGTAATTCAATATATGTTTCAAGTTAATAGTAAGTTTTTGTTTAATAATCAAATTCTTCATTATAAATTGTAATAATTGGTAACAAACCGCTTTAATTAAAGAATTCCTCACTCTATTATTAGCTTGCACATTTTTAAGTTTCAGATATATACTATTCATTACCTATGCATTTAACTAAAACTACTGTAAAAGCATTATCAAGTAAATTATTCAAATCCACATTTAGAGTTCTAAATTATCCATCTTCTGAATAATCTAACTGATAGATCGATTCTTGATTATAGATATAAAGTAATGGGATAATAATCATTTAATTGCTATCAAATGGATTTATCGAGCTATCAAATTCTATATCAACAAATTAGTGAGGATCGCTTTTTAAGAAAACTTATTCTAAATAACTTCCTTCACTTATAAATTTTTATTATGTAGAAACTTTATAGATCATATCACCCGATCCCCATATGATGAATTAATTTATTGAGTAAACAAATACAAATGTTAAGATTATTATAGTTGCCATTCCACCCCAAACTGATTTATAAAATATTTTTTATTCTGTCAACCCAAATGAGGGGCTGAAAGAAATAAAGAATCCATCCAATTTTGTAAACACATTCAAAAAGCCATTCATTATTTTTTATTTAATTATATTTATATTAATTTTAATAAACAAGTGAAATAACAAAATCTAAAGTATTTATCATGTTTTTTAATAAAATATTATTGTTTATTAATATCTGAAAGCCACAAATATTCTATTGAAGAAATAATATGATTTAAATTTTACAATTTTACCTCAGATAGCATAAATAATAAACTATTCAATTTTACAATTAGATTGCTCTAAGAAAATAAAATTTTGAAATTATTTGCCATCTATCTACATATATACATAGAATAATTAACAATAAATTCTTACATATAAATAATTAGATGAATTTATGTAAGTACAATAAATAATAGACTTTCTAAATTCATTGGTATCTACCTATATCCAAGAAGAATAATTTAGCGATAGAAATTCTGAAAAATATTGCTTCACTCTGAAATTTTTAATACCGACTCCCTAAATATAAATATATATGAGTCCTCCTTAACAAATTAAATTTTCAAAGCTTTAAAATAATAATAAATTTAAGGTATTATAAAAAGAAATAAAGTGAGATTAAATTATTATTACAACTTGAGGATCTTATTCATCAAATAAAAGAATGATATATTTCATCCATAGAAAATCAAGAGTATATTGGATATTATTATTTAGCAAGACGTGGATTTGGAAAAAGTTTCACGAGGCTTTAAATTTTATGTCAAATAATTAGCCTTAAAAGTTTAAATTTCTTTTTGATTGTTTAAATAATAATCAAAATTGTTTATTTTTTTTCTTATGTTCAAAATAGAAAAAAAATTAAATGAAATTTCTAATCAAAATAATTCACTTAGAAGCCATTCATTTTTAAGAAGTCATTAGATAATTTTAGTCTGTTTAAAAATTTCAGAAGATTAAAATATAAATCATATTTACAAAGATTACAAAATTAAGAGGGATGAGAACGTGAAATTGACTATTAACCCAAAAAGTGGATAAGTCTCAAATATTTTCAAATATCCACATTGAATAGATTTTACATCTTCACTCAATGTGGACTAGAGAGTCAAAAATATGGTAAGTGGAATGGATCATGGAAAAGTCATGTCATAAAAAATGTTGGTGGATAGAGAAAAAAATAAGTAAATTATCATATTATTTGAATGGATTAAAGTCTCCTAATTTATAATTCTAAGTAAGTAATGATGCTACAAAAATAAAAAGATCAACTCATTTTTAAGAATAAATTAGTTGGATTAAAAATAAAGAAAGATTAAAGAAAGGAAATTGGACTAGGTTGAACCAAAATTTTTGTTATGATTCTCAAGTTATTTATAATGGCAATATAATAAAAAGATTATGAAGGTAGGTAGACGGGATGTTATGTTTTGTGATAATTATGTAAAGGAATATTAATAAATGTAAATATTAGAGGTGATGGATCATATGATGATTCTTTTGGAAGAGTGGGTAGTATNCACATTCAAAAAGCCATTCATTATTTTTTATTTAATTATATTTATATTAATTTTAATAAACAAGTGAAATAACAAAATCTAAAGTATTTATCGTGTTTTTTAATAAAATATTATTGTTTATTAATATCTGAAAGCCAAAAATATTCTATCGAAGAAATAATATGATTTAAATTTTACAATTTTACTTCAGATAGAATAAATAATAAACTATTCAATTTTACAATTAGATTGCTCTAAGAAAATTAAATTTTGAAATTATTTGCCATCTATCTACATATATACATAAAATAATTAACGATAAATTCTTACATATAAATAATTAGATGAATTTATGTAAGTACATTAAATAATAGACTTTCTAAATTCATTGGTATCTACATATATCCAAGAAGAATAATTAAGAAGATCATATTTTATTGAAATTCTGCTACTTGTGGGCTATTTTTATAAGCACTTATTTTAGTTATAGAAATTCTGAAAAATATTGCTTCACTCTAAAATTTTTAATACCGACTCCCTAAATATGAATATGATTGCGTCCTTCTTAACAAATTAAATTTTCAAAGCTTTAAATAATAATAAATTTAAGGTATGATAAAAAGAAATAAAGTGAGATTAAATTATTATTGCAACTTGAGGATCTTATTCATCAAATAAAAAAATGATATATTTCATCCATAGAAAATCAAGAGTATATTGGATAATATTATTTAGTAAGACGTGGATTTGGAAAAAGTTCATGAGGCTTTAAATTTTATGTTAAATAGTTAGCCTTAAAAGTTTAAATTTCTTTTTGATTGTTTAAATAATAATCAAAATTGTTTATTTTTTTTCTTATGTTCAAAATAGAAAAAAAATTAAATGAAATTTCTAATCAAAATAATTCACTAAGAGCCATTCATTTGTTAAGAAGTCACTAGATAATGTTAGTCTGTTTAAAAATTTCAGAAGATTAAAATATAAATCATATTTACAAAGATTACAAAATTAAGAGGGATGAGAACGTGAAATTGACTATTAATCCAAAAAGTGGATAAGTCTCAGATATTTTCAAATATCCACATTGAATAGATTTTATCTTCACTCAATGTGGACTAGAGAATCAAAAATATGGGAAGTGGAAAAGATCATGGAAAAGTAATGTCATTAAAAATGCTGGTGGATAGAGAAAAAAATAAGTAAATTATCATATTATTTGAATGGATTAAAGTATCCTAATTTCTTATAATAAGTAAGTAATGATGCTACAAAAATAAAAAGATCAACTCATTTTTAAGAATAAATTAGTTGGATTAAAAATAAAGAAAGATTAAACAAAGGAAATTGGACTAAGTTGAACCAAAATTATTGTTATGATTCTCAAGTTATTTATAATGGCAAAAATAATAAAAAGATTATGAAGGTAGGTAGACGGGATGTTATGTTTTGTGATAATTATGTAAAGGAATATTAATAAATGTAAATATTAGAGGTGATGAATCATATGATGATTCTTTTGGAAGCAAAATTGGAGAGTGGGTAGTATTAAACAAAATACTTATATTGGTAAATATAATATAAATGGAATTGAAATAGATGCATAGCAAAAATAGGTTTGAGTTAAAACTTGCTAAGCAGTAAGTCAAATTTAATAAAAATATCTATTTTTTGTAAAATAAAATAAGAAAAAGAAAGGATTTCTATTATTTTATGATTCAGATAGTATTTTTAAACAATTTTTTACTAGATGTTGTTTGGCAATAAATCCAAATTATATGAAATTTTAGATTTATTATTAAATGATTAAGCCAAAAAGAATATTAGGCAGGAGTAGCTTAGCTAACTTTATTTGCCAGTTATTTATCTCACAATATCTCAACAATTTCCCATTGATGAGAAGATTTTAAAACAAACTCCTCGACTTTTTAAGATACTTGTTAATATAAAATCCTTTCTTAAACTGTTATCTAATAAAACTTTAAGACAATTGCGCATTTTTATTTAAGCAAAAAGTTAACATTAAATTAAATTCATACTGATTTAAATTTTCATATTTTTGGATTCTTAAGATATTTTTGAGCATCAACAACTTCACCAATTGCAATACATGTTTGATAGATACGATACACAGGGCATTGAACAAATATGATAAAAAGAATAAAGATCAATTTATGTTTCTGATTAAGCTATGAATAAAGTTATGGTTTGATGTGGTTAATTTTGAAATAATCTGTTTTACATCAAATCCTTCTCAATAAATAGACATCTCCGTATTCCATTTACAGTTGTGAACTCGCTTCCTAGAGCCATGAAATTTTTCATATATCTCTGTGAAAGAAAAATTCCTTGTATCTCCAGGTTCTATCAGGAATTTACAGCTGTATTTTCGGCAACATTGTTATATAAAGTGAATTATCAATTGAGTATAAGGTATAAAACAAGTTTCAAAATCATGAAAACTAAAATCTCAATTTTGATTAATTTCGATTTAGATTAAAGATTAAATTCTAAACCTTTTAGCTATATTATAAAAATTTAAGGAGAGTTTAAATATTCTTAGATCTTAGATCTGCTGTCAGATAAATTGGCTTTTTTACAAAAAATTTAATAATTTATTCAATTCGAATATCAAATTTATACTTTATTTGAAAAATGTATTTCTGCTTGAAACCTATTCAGAGTTATTATAAAAAAGAATTTCATTATTCTAGCAACTCAGATATTGATGAATCTGGATTCTATAATAATTTTTGAAACTTCAAAATGATATTATAACCATTTACATATTATATTCTCAACAATTATCATAATTTTAATTAGAATTGATTTTATTTTGAAAATCATTTAAATAGAATTCTTATTTAAATGCACTAAACATAATCTAATAATTAATATTTTCAATTACTGAGCTATTCTCAATTGATCAAGTAGTATGTTCACTTATTTAACTTTTTTTATCAGAAGATTGATAGAAATATAGGAATTTAGCTAAGTTAAAGTTGCATTTCACAAAAAATTAGTTTAGATCAATATATACAATGTAATATTAATAAATCTGATAATTCATCCCACTATTTTAGGTGCACAAAAACCCCAATAAGAATATATTTTTGGAATCAATCAATTAAATAAGTAACAAATAAATAATTAATTAAAATAAAAATTAAAAAAATAAGGTTTTAATTGATTTTATCAAATTTTTATTAACTTTATTAAATTATTTATTTTATATGATTCAATTGCTCTAGTGTTTTATGGAAGTGAATGAAAATTGTAAGGAAATGAAAAATAAACTTTGAATTCTTCCTTACTGATTTATACACATTTATTTATTATAAATCAAACCATAGCATATATAGGGAGTAAAATACAAAATTGATTTACTAAATAATTCAGATGCAAGCTTAATTAATTTAAGTTTATTTTATAAGCTTATATACAGCATAGAATAAGTATTTATATGAATTTGAGTATAATTTTAATAAATAATTAAACTAAACAACAGATTGAATTAAAAAATTTATTTATAATTAGATAAAAATGTTATGAATAAATTAAACTAAATTTTTGCAACTGAATTCAATCAGATATTATAGAATCAATATTGTGAAAACATAAATAAATTAGAATATAATGTACGAAGTGAAGCTGATGGACCATTTAATGATGAGTCCTATTAGGTGTTATGAATATAATAAGATTGGAAGAAAGGAATTCTCATTTATAATATTGATAATTATCCTTTCAATTTACTTAAAATCCTCAAAAATGGTTAAATTGATGCTTTTTTTTCTTCTTCAATCTTCTTTTTTTTGCTTTTTTATCCTAGCAAGTCTATCAATAAATTGGATGCCAAAATTGTACAAAACATCCCAATATGAATCCAGCCAATCATAATGTTATTTTCTTAACTAAATTAAAAACTATAAAATAAGAATGTAATTATTGTAATCATAAGTAAAAATTATTTGCATATTAGTCTTGAAACTTTACATACAGATTTTAAGGGCTTAAATTGATTAAATAAATCAAAACTATTAATAATTGCTTCTTTAGCAATATTGATTGTGCTTCTGTATAATTAATTAACTTTGAGATATTTGAAATATAAAATAAGATTCTGAAAATTTAAAAAGGCTTAAACTAAACAGCCCAAAATAAGAATTAGATTCATAATAAAAATATTTCTACTTCCTTGTTAATCAATTCTTATAATAAGAATAATATTTGAAAATTACGGATTCAGTACTAATAAAGTTTTATATGGTTGTAAAATTTTTAAATTCATTATTTATTCATTGTCAGCTTGTACTTGAATTAATCAATTTTCTATAACCCAATGATGATGGTTTTTGACGTGCTATTGATTTTACTCTTAAAATTGTGTAATAAAAATTTCCATTATATTCATCTCCATATGTAAAATTAAATCAAATAGTAACCGCATAGTGAGCTTTGGATATAATCCATGATTTTTTATCTATTGCATTATTCCATATCATCTAAAGCAAATTTGGATGGAAATATCGAAAATTTTTATCCTCTCAAGAAATTATTACCAGTTAGAGTATTTTGATCAAAGTATTAATTTATATCTGAAGTACTCATATAAAATTATAAAATGCTTTTGCTAAATAACGGGAGTCTAAAATTAATTTTTATTTAAATTACTTGGTATCATATTGTAAAATATTTTAAGAAATTTAAATTACTATTGGTACTATATCAGCATAATCAACAATATTAACAGAATGCACAGGACAAGCATAGACAAAACCACTTTACATAACCAGTGTTACATTGTTGACATGTTGAAAAATCACAGATTGTACAATTTTCTTGACTATTACCACTATAAATTGTGTTATTTCTGAGTCTCTATATCGTAATTGCATAGGTTAATTATGCTACTTTAAAAATGATTTTAGGGAACTTTTAATTGTTGTTACTTTATTAAAAGTAGTAGCTTTGATTATTTCACCTTATATGTAGTCGTCCAGCAATATTTAAATTTCATTATCAGTCAAAAATTCCTGTAGGTAGAAAGTGATCCTGAGTCTGATAAATTTTAAAGATTAGTTATTTGCAAATTATAAACTCATCCTCTCAGTAAAAATTAAGCTTTCTACATAGTTATTAGAGGAACATGTGATGGAAAGCATTTTATTAAAAGAGTCTTGAACAAATTAAAAGGGAGTATGATCGCTGAAAGTTGTAGATTCGAAATATGAAATATTTGATTTAATTCTTCTATCTTTTACGAAAATATAATCTCTTGCGCATTCCAATCTACATTAAATTCCAGTCTAGCAAATTAATAAAGGTTGCAACTACAAGATCCCCCTAATGGAGTCCCATCATTGCACATATCATAGCTTATAGAACTTCAACAGGTTTTGTAAGTGGGTAAGCAATATTTGCCATAGACTAACAAATTTTGAATTCCAAGAATTTATTTATCACTTTGGGTTTCAATACCTATTGATATATTAAATTATTCTTTATATTTGGATAGAATTAATTTACAGTAGAATCTTAATAATGTTTGGAATTATGGTCTGTTAGAAATTGATTATTTTTTGTGGATTCTAATTCTTATGAGTTCCAAAATACTATAAATTTAAGAATAGAATCATTTAAATAACTGTTTCATATTTATATATCTAAAATTACGCATTCTTAATAAGTTAGTAAAAGTTTTTATTATTTTAGACTTTTTTCAATTTAGGCATTTAAAAGGATATCAAATAATAGTCATATCTTTATTTATTTAATGAATAAGAAAACAATAATTATAATTATTCTAATTTAGTTTTGGATAAACTTTTTATGCTTTCCCTGAAAGATGCTACTAAATAGAAAGAAAATCATTTTCTTCAATTAGTTAAATAAATTTTTCAAAATTCAATAATATATGTCAGATTAACAATAATATTTTAGTAAAAAAAAAACTTAGCTACTTCCTATGGAATATCAAATTAAAATAAGCAATCACTCAAAGTATGAAATCAATAGTATAAATCTTTTTTTCCATTTTCTAATATATCTTATTAATTTAATTTTAGTTTATTGTATAAATTCATAAACAATAAGAATCTAGTTCAAGAAAAATTAATAATCTTGCATGATGATTCAATCTAAAATATCATCCTATTAAAAAACACAAATTAAATTTTCTTTTTAAATTGCAATAATGGTTAAAAATATAAATTTTCTATTAATTAAAAATAGGTATTCATTCATTAAAAAAATATTTTATTATTAAACGAAAAGAGCAAAACTAGATGAAGTTAATCTAATATTAAAACAACAAAATAAATTAAATAAACGTTGAGTTAAATGAGCAAATAAAGAATATTGTTTAATTCCAATAATTCTGCTTAAAATTAATTAAAGAAAACTCTAAATATCTTCTTATCGATATTAAATTATAAAAAAATTAGGAACTTTCTGGAACTTTAAACAATTTTTTAAACGAAGCTCTATCATTTTTGTTAATAGGTAAAATATAAAGATTAAGTCTTTTTTTATTTTAGGGTCTATACACTTCTTTTTATGTTTTGAGCATTTGATAATAATAAAAAATGAGAAATACATATATTATATATTGAAAAATGTTAAAATAATTTAAATAAGAAATTATATTTGATGTTTATCAACTTTTAGCATTATTGATTAGCAAGTTTTTTTCAACTTTACATTAAATTGAAGATATTTTATAAATATATTATTTAAATTTTGAAGAATTATAATTTTTAAAAAGTCCTCTATAATATTGTTATATTAATATACTGTTGCTAATGCAAAAACTTTAAGACCATTTAAATATGGATTAGAAAAGTATTTTATTGTACTCAATAAATTAAAACTATTTAATTATTGCAGCAAATATACCAGAGAAGTAATTTTGGCTAACTTTTGCAATATTTAAGAAAAAGAATTTAAAATTAATTAAAATTATAGAGAAAAGTTCATAAAAATTTCTTTTAGAAAACCATTACCTGTATTATTTTGATAAATTTTCAAATTTTAGATTTTATAATATTCAATATTTTTCGGTGAATCTATAAATCTTATTCCTAACTAAATGATCCTCTATAGAGATACAAATTATTCCGTTTGATCCAAATGAATCTAATATGATGATATCATTTTACTTAATTAAAGTTAATTTATGCTATCAATTATTTACTATTTAAAATTAAATACAGCTTAAGCTGAAAAAGAGCAACTAATTAAGAATCAAACTAGATTAATTGTTTTTAGGGCAAATATATAACTTATTTTCATTATAAAATGATAATACATTAATTAATCAATGGGCCTTTTTTACTATAAGAAAAAAGAAAAAATTATAATATCAAAATTAAAACTATATTTCTCTAATAAACTAATAATGAAAGCTAATAATAGAATAAAAAAAAATCTATGTTTTGCATTTTGAATCAGGTATACAAGTTTTTTTAAATCATGAATTAATCAAGAAAAAATTTTAAAAAGATTATGGAATATTTCTAGATATTTTTTGTGGAAATGAGTAGTTTTTATTAATTTTATTTTTAACTAATTAGAATGATTTAAACGTTAGAAGATTTTTTATAAAAGATAATTATTTGATCCAAGATGAAAAATTTATTATTTAATCAAATAAAAATTTAGCTTTTCATGATAAGGTTTGTTTAAATTGGTAAGTTGATTGTTTTAAAATGGAGTTCATATCTGTATCTATACTTGATAATAAATTAAACTATCAAATCACTAATGAATTATTATGAATTTGATAAAATTCTGTTTATTAAAAATACCAATGACTTATACATAACTACAAAATAAGAATTTTAGGGATAATATTGGGTAATTCAAATGCTAGTATTAATAAACCTAAAATTGGATACACTTTTAGCTCGTTAGATTGATAGAGATTTAATAATTTATGAGTTTAAACAGTATGTTTTTATTGAGGATATTATAGAAAATTAAATAGCTAATTTATTGAACTATTGGATGCTTATTAAATTGAACTTCTTCTTATTTTATTTTTTTACTCGTACATATAATTTCCTTTTATTATTCAATATTTATTGGAATCATAATAGAATGTAAATTCTTTGAATATACTACACATCATTTATTCTATTATTTTATACTGATGAATTTTTTGTGGGAGAAGTAGATTATGAATTAGGAATCTCAAGAGTTGAAACAATATCTCAAGCTTAGGTAGAATTGTAATAAAAATGCCTTCTTGTTAATTGTACAATTAATAATTATACAAGATTCAAAATTTAATAGTATCTACCTTATTATCCTCATTATCATATTAGTATTTTTATGCTAAAAAATTATAAGATAGAAATCCTAGCTGCGATAATAGCAAAACTAAATTGAATTTTAATTTGAGTAATTAAAAGTGATAAATTATATTTTATTAAAACTTTAGAGATTTTTAATTATAATTTGTTTAAGTTTAGAGTTTTTTTTGTTATCTTAAATAATATTGACTCAATATATTTCAGTTGTGTAGTTTTAGATAAAATTAAAAAAACCCATCATGTAGTTTAAAAATAAAATTTTTATGTCTATTTTAATTGATAATACTCAATTATGATCAAAAAAGTTTTTAATTTAAATGAATGAGATACATAAATTTAAATTTCTATGACAGAAAGATTCAAGATAGTAACAAAGATCATACAATTAATCCTAAATTTAAAATAATTTTAGTATTTATCCAAAGTATGATAATTCATTTTTTACATTTGAAGAAACAAAAAATTCTATTCTTCATTATTATTATCTAATTACAAAATTGAGATTTTATTCTCAAATAAAATAATATTAGTTATGGCGAATCTCTATTAGTCATAATTAAAAAAAAAAAATAAGATAGACAATAATAAACTTTATGAATAATATAGTCAAAACTATGCATATAATAAATTGATTATTAATTTATTTAATTCTTTTTGATTAGATATATATACAAGATCTTTTAGTTTTAACTTTCTAATTCATCCAATTGTTTTATATTATTTATTTTAAAATTTTCAAAGCCATTTAGAATTCTCATGATCACATAAAATAATAAAATTATTCTATATTATTAATTATTTTTTGTTTAAAATGATAGTATGTTCAAATTCGTGAAATTTTAATACCTCTACCATTTCTGTATAATCCTTGTTTAAATTTAAATCTGTATTGACATTCTTTAAATATTTAAAAAAGAATATGAATATCTTAGATGCTAATCAGCCTCTAACTATTTATACTAAATCTTAGATTCAGATAAAACGAAGTTAAATCTAGATTAATTTTTTACTGCTTTTTAATTCTCATTCATCAGAATTCTGTTTCTAATTAGTCTTATTTTTTATATGAAATGATGCCTGTTTAAGTAATTTCTGCAATATTTAAATAGAGTTGATTTAATATTTAAGTTGTTATTATTAAAAATATTGAAAATTTTTTAATTGTATTTAAATTAATAAAAGAAA
>CAJJDN010000161.1:198175-229850 GCA_905182985.1 Paramecium sonneborni | reverse complement strand
TATTAATTGATGAAAATTTTTTGAGAAATTTGCCATCTTCTTGTTATTTAATATTATTTTTGAACATCTGGGTAATAGAATTTATTCAATTTTAATTTAATCTTCTTTTAATTTACAATTTCATGGTAATTATTTTGTCGAGATAAATCAATAAAAATTTGGAAAGTAAATATTATTTAAGATCAATCAAACAATCTTTACTTTTTGTGCAAAAATATTAGAGGTTTAGTTTCGTTAAGCTTAAATTATTTACAATCTAGATTACTTTTTTATAAGGAATATAATAACTAAATCCTCATTTTAGTAAAAAAGGATTAAAATTAATTTGAAAACAAATAAGTTGTTATTGTTCAATGACTTAATATATTGAAGGAGTTACGGAAGCAAATATTTCAAAAATTATTCCTGATTTAAATTCAATGACTTTAATTAAGAATTAGTAATATAAGTATTATTTCAAACTCCAATTTAATTAACTCTAGACTTGTAAATTAATTTTTCGATCCTTTAATATAAATAAAAACGTCTTAAGCATAAAAATTGAAAATAAATGAATCATAATCATAAGATTACTTTCATAAACTTCCTGCTAATAAATTGCTAAATTATTACTTAATAAAATAAAATAAGTTTATAAGATAACGCTTAATTAATGTGAAGATATAACCAATTTATCAATATAAAATCAAATCAAATCTTGTGTAAAAACAGCTTATATTGGCAGAGTCTTCCATTTGGAAGAGGAATTTAAATAATTAATTGAAGAAGAAATCCTATTTATTGAATATTAAAAGTTACAAAAATGAAATTATGCTGGGAAAGATATTGGTTAACTTTGATGTTAATATTAAAAATCAGATCAAATATAAGTGTCAATAGAATTTAGCTTTTTTAACCTAAGTTTCTTTTTAATAATTAAAAGCAATAAATGATTTATAAACTTCTTCAAAAATAAATCTTTTTATGATACACCCTTTTTAAACAGCTATTTGATTATCTTATAGAAAAATACGCAATACAAATTCTAAATTTGGAAGATTAGTGGTTTATTATTATTTGAATTCTTAAGTTGAAACTTCTATAGATTCTCTATTGATTTATTAAAATTTTTGCGGAAAGTTAAGTTGTTTAATTTTTTAAAGTTCTATAAACTATCAAACACTTTAGACTTTAGAGAAGAGAAAAAATTTTTAAATCTGGCTTATGATTTAAAGTTATCTAAATATCAAAATATCTGAATATTTAAAAAAAAATACAAATTTGAATTTTTAGTCACAATCATTAACACAGCAGTAAATTATGTGTGTATGTATAATTTTGGAAATGATGGTATAGCCCATTTTTTATCATAATTAAGTGCAGATTATTTAAACCTAAAACTAATAAAATAAATTGCTATACTTGCTTATTTATTTGAACACTCTAATCAAATCATCATTATTTAAACATAATAAAAGTTCAGTACGTTGTTTTTGTCAATCTAATCACAATGCAATATATTCCTTCAAATTTTTGATCATAAATACAATATCTATCATATAAAATTTACTTATTATTGTTATTTTTTTATTTTTGGATAAAATATTGAAAATTTTAAATGTAGATACAATTTTCTAATTTGATCTTAAGTTTTCAGAGTTAAATACAAGTATAAATTCAGTAGTCATGCTTAGAATATGTAATATAATAAAGATAGTATTACTTCATAAATATATGTATATTTATGTGATATAAATGATAAAAATATTCTAAATTAATAAGAAGGTATTCGACCATAAATCAAAGATATAGACATCCGAAAATTAGAAATCTCTTACTTTGACTGGTTTTTGTTTGAAAATTGCAGTTAATTGGGAATTTTAAAATTCATTTTCGAGTTATTAGTTGTGTGTTAATAAATTAAATTAAAAATTAATAATTCAAAAATAATAAATATCATTCCTTTATTAAATTATAAGACAATGATTCAGCTTTGAACTTAGTTATGATAGAATATTTCGCTAAAATATAATTAATTAATTGCTAATATATCCAAAATTATATCTCATAAAGTTAAAATAGTTTAATACAACAAAAAAATATAGTAAATTCGATTTTGATTACAAATAATAGAATGTTAGAGGATTTTCTTAAGCATATAAATTTGGGAATTTACTTCTAAGTAATTAGCAATTAATTTAATTTAACACTATTTCTCAATCCGATAAGTCAAATTAAATAATATAACTTTATAAGATAGTTTTTCTATATAAGCAGGATGTTTTTAAGATTACTTTAAAAAATTAAGGAGAAATATAATATATGAAATTCTGCATTTCAAATATCAAAACAGAAATTTTAGAAGAACCATCTTATTCTTATGGGGCTGCTTTTAAATGCAGGCATTTTATTACAGATGGAGTAATTTTAATTTTAGATTTCAGGTAGACCTTATCTCATTTTAGGCCATATAATTTACTAAAGAAAACTAAAAATTATATATTTAAAATCTGACAATTAAATTATTATATACGTATATTATTAATTTATATAGATTTTAAAAATTTCATTTTAGCTAAAGTTTATAAATAAAAAATATACCTCCATCAAAATATATTAATAAACTGCCAGCATGAGCTAAAGTTCCACAAGTATTTGGTATTTTACAATCAATCCCTTCAGTTTTTTCAAGCTATCCTTGGTAATTCTATTTCATAATCCATATTTTTTATTTCTATTTGATTATTAGGATATTTTTATCTGTATTTTATATTATATCAAATAAATGAAAATCGATTGTTATTTATTTTCATTTAATTTTATCTTCGTTTCTTGCTCCATAAATTAATGATAATTATTCAAATATATATATAGAATCTAAACCTAGCTTTTCTCCAGTAACCTATATGAAACATTTCTCATTTAAAAACTAATTCTTAATCCTAATTCATTAGTTATTTTAATATTATTAAAAATTTTAATTAAAATTTAAATTAAACACTTTTATTTATTTAATTATTATATAAATTTATTTATTCTTACCAGTATATGCTAAAATAATTTCAGATAGGCTTCAAGCTAAACCTTTATCTTAAGTGTCAGCTTGAATTGTTTTAATCTTTTCGAACTCATATGATTAACAATTAATTTTCCATATTATTATTAGTTATTCTGAACTTCCACTAACAAGTAAATTTTCTTCTTTATTTAATATCATACAATTTATCTCTCATATTTTAACCAATATTAATTAATTAACTCAATATAAATTGTGAATATAAGGAAGATCAAAAACATGGAAATTGGATTAAAATAGGAAAAACAATTGTTAAATAATCTATATGAAGAATAAACAATTATGTATTTTAAATATTAAATTCAAAAGGAGGAGGAAATTATGATAATAAAGGATAAAAAGTATGAATATAGAGATACTTAAATAAAGAAATTTTGTATTTATTGAAAATGTTATCAATTGGGAAATATTATATAGAAATGTTATTAAAAAAGAATTTGATTCAGAAAATCTGATTTTTATTTTAAATCAATGTATATTAAATAGTAATGATACTCATAGGAAGAAATTAATTATTTGATATTGAAAATTTTCCAAATATGCCCAATAAATTCTTAAAACACAATTTTAACTTTAGCAAATCGAATGATCTAGTAAATTAACATAATTTATATTAAATAATTAAAATTGGATTCTATATATATGGAGAGAAAAAATAAGGCTTATGGAAAATAATTTATGACAATATAAAACTTTAATTTTAACATCAATCAGTAGTGGAGGAGTCTTATATAATTAGAATGGAAGAAACGAGGGGTTTTGGAGAAAATTATATAAATTAATAGGACCGTATAATAATTTTAATAAAAATAAAGTCAAATTTTTGTAGTTCTTGAAGAATAATATAATGATGGCAAAAAATAAGATTAATGGAATTATGTATGGATTGAACCTTTGAATAGAAATAATTATGTATGATATTTAGAAATGTTTTAGAGGTGGTAGGAATTATAACATTGAAGAGTAAAAATAAGGTTAATGGAAGACTTTAAACAAAAAATTTACAGAGTATATATAACTTTAAGGTTTAGAGATTTCTAACTTATTTATACTGGACTTTATTGTAGTGGTATTAAACAAGGTTAGTGGGATATTTATTTTAGAAGAAATCAAAAAGCAAGCTTAAAAAGACTGTTTAAAATTATATATTTAAATTTTTAGTGGAGGAGGGCTTTATGAAAATGGAGCGAAAATTTAAAAATGGTCAAATAATTTTTCAGAGTTTACCTAAATAATATTTAAAAAATTGTAAAATTTTAGTTTGTGGAAGTTATAATTGGGGTATAAAATAAAGAGAATGGTTATACGAATAGATTAAGAATCATTTTAAGGATAAAATAAATATTGTAATTTATCTTAATAATTTATAAGACCAGGAGGAAACTAAAATAATTATGGTTAGAAAGTGGAAAATTGGATAGAATTACATGAAGATTATCACGAGCAAGTGTTAAATTTTTAGAATTTGAAATTGATTAAGAAATGGATAACAAAATATAGATATATTGAAAATGATTAATTTGAGATATTGTAATTATTAATACTTATTAATAATTTAGAGGATGAGGTGAATATGATTTAAATGGATTAAAATAAGGTTAGTGGTATGATTTAATTAAGCATTTTTTTTTTTCTTAATGGAAATTATTCTGTAAATAGATTATAAGGTTAATTTAAAATGCAATATTGGGGTACATTGGAATCTAATTCAGAGTTTGAGAATTAATGTAATTATAACAAAAAAAAAATCTAGAGGACAAGGATTTATATAAAAAGGGAAGAAAGAGGGATATTTCATAGAAGTAGGGAATAATTTTAGTGAGTATTACAATATTCAATTTAAGGATCTGTTAAATTTGATTTAAAGGTAATTATGAGGAAGATTTAAAAGAAGGAAAATGAGAAATATTATTTCGAAATTCAAAAATTAAAGTTTCTTTTAAATGTATTATATAATACTTTAAATTTATAGGAGGAGGTATTTTTTAAAAAAGGGACAAAAATAAATTAATGGATAGATGTAATTAATTAATGTACATCAAGAGAGAGATCGAGAGAATAATAATAATGTATTTTAAGAGTTTATAATTAAAAGAGAGCAAAATTAATACAATTAGTAAGGAAAAAGGCATGATTTCTGGTGTGAATTTGTAATAAAGGATTTAAGTAAGTTTAATTTACTTACTTACTTTTAGAAATTTGATAATGAATATAAGAGGAATCATGAAGATGATAAAAAGGTCACAAATTGGGTTTCCTTATATCACAATACACAATAACCAAACTTTATGAAAAGAAGTGTAATTAAAAAATGAAATAATATAGAGGAAATTTTCATTTAGATGATGAGGATTTGAAAGATGGAGATTCAATTAATCTAGATCATAATTTTATTTTGTAATAATAGAAGGAACAAATTTATTTATAGTGGAAAATATTCTCATGGGTATAAGGAAAGGTATATTTAAAGATAGTTTTGTTTAAATCTGAGAAATGGTGTTTCAAATTTAATAAACTATTGTTATTTTTTTTTCATTCTCAAAGCCTTGATAAGATAATTTAGACATCTAAATAAATTAATGGTATTTTTTGTACTATGCTGTTCCATCTGTCAGCTGGTAATTCATCCTGAATGCTAATTTCCATTTAATTATTCATTATTAAATTAAATTTTCCTGATTGTTAAATTTTCATTTTCAACATTTTATTAAATGATAAAATCAATCTTTAAAGAATAATTTAAGATTAAGATCTTAATTTTTCATTATTCTTGGTTTCTTGATTCTAATTAGTTATCAATTTAATTATTTATATGGTTTAAGAATAATTTTAATACGTTCTAAACAATAAACAATACAACAATAAGTTTTCGCATTTTTTACTATTAATAGATTCATTGAGCCTGATTTGATACTTGAAATATTGATTACACTTTAATTAAAATAAAATATAAATTTCAAAATCACATTGACATTTTTTAAGTAATTTATTTCATTTGTTTTTCAATTTGATTTTTATTATGTCATATTAAAGTTTAAATTTCAAAAATTTTTAGGATATTAACTGAAATAATGAATATGAAAAAATTAAATAATAATTAATTTAGAACATAAATTTTAGATAAAACAAATATCTGAAATGTTTTCTTCAGTAAAATATAGGCTCTAATTATTTTTCAGGTTTTCTTATTGCATCTCTAATAACATTGATCAACTTCTTAATTTACTACATAATATCAAGAAGAAAAGTTATAGCTAAAATCGAGGAAAAAGTAAAAATATGTAACCACCCCAAAATAATGACTGATTCTGAATCAATTTCTAATTCAATTTTGTAAAGGTATATTAGAAATGACAACACATTAAAAATAATGATTATCTCAGTAGTTACAATTTTTATATATTCATTTTGATTGTCTAAAGGTTTATTCAGAATATTATGCATCAGAAAAATTGTTTATAAAATTGATATTGCAATAACTTGAATATATCCATTCTCTTACAGAAATACTACTAAGGATATAAATATTAATTTCTTAATCATTTAAATGGAGTTGTATTAAAAAGTCCAAATATTTTAATTTTTATTTATGCCATCAAATACAGCTTCGTATTGTGATTTATTTTTTATAGAAGTATTTTTTGAAAATACACTTGAAATGTTAATTAAATAGAGAATAGATAAAATGATACCAACATACATAAGAAATGAAAAATAATAATTGACAATTAATACAGGATTATCATCAGTTGGATAATTTGCTAATTGGATACAACACGCAAAACTTATATCGTATGAGTTTGATAATAAAATTCTTAAAAGTGCATTATAATAAAACTCAGACATCTTACGTTTTAGTAGAGATCTAGCTTTTATAATATATTTTCCAACAGTATAGCCTAATTTAACTATTTCTTTTTATTGAATCTTTCTTAGCAAGAAATACAACATCTTTGCCGAAAAAAAGCTTAAGTATGTAGATAAAATGCAGAATAAAAAGCTTTAAAAATTGGTAAAGAAATATGCATTAACATCATCTTTTAGGAACTTGCTTTTTGTTTTAACAAAATATTATTCTTCTCCATCTAAAGAATTGAATAGTGTTTCGAATCCTGATGCTGATATTAAAGGAGATATTGTTATTATTTTGAATAATTCAAAATATATATCCAGATTAGGTGAAAATTGAATATTTATATATTTAACATAGGATAAATATTGTAATTGATCCATTAGATTCCAGAAGATATCTGATTAACCAGTCAATAAGCAAATTGAAGATAAGCTCATGAGTGAAATAATAATTCCTTCATTAAAACTAGAAGCTTACTATGCTATATCTATTTAGGATTATGCTAAAACTATTGGAGTTTAAAGCTTTATCCTGCCTTGTTTTTTGGAAAGAGGTTAGTTTAATTCAGATAAGATAGGATCATCAATAAATTCTATTTAAAATACAGGATTTTCGATAGGAGATAGAAAAGTGACCCTATATTCAAGAATTAAATCTATCACTTAGTCATGAATAATTTCAATTTCTTTTGTAAATTCAATTTTATAATCATCATCTTCAAAATCAAGAAGACGAGCTTGGACATGTGTATTTAAATTATTTTTTATAATTGATGAGAATTTGACTTATTGAGTAAATATTATTTAGATGTCACAAAATTCTTATGGATGAGTTGTAAGAGCAATTATGGAAAAATCTGGTTATTTTTCATATGTGCAAACAGAAAATGTATTTTAGTTACTAATACAAATCCAATCTTTTTCAATTTAACATTTTGAATTACAACCATCACCATTTTCTATATTACCATCATCACATTACTCAAATAATTTAAGATTAAATCCATCTCCACATTTAGGTTAACATAAATGGTCAAATAGATGCATTCCTTCTGGACATTCTTTACAAATTCCTTCTTCGCAATCAATACAATATTCATCACACATAAATTTACATTCATAACATCCATCCTTTTCAATAGAATTCATATCATCACATTATTCATATCCAACAACAAGACCATCACCACAATAAGGTGTACATTAAAAATCTTATATAATCCAACCTAATTAATTACACTCATAACATATTCCTAATTCACATAATGTGCATAGTTATTCACATTAAAATTCACAATAATGACAACCATCATATGGTGTTTCATTACCATCATCACATTATTCATATGGATCAATAGTAACACCATCTCCACAAAAAGTAGAACATAAATTATTTAAATTAAGAATCCATCCTGGTTTAATACATGCTTAACAAACTCCCAATACACAATCAGTGCATTATTCTTAACATTAAAATTTACACTCGTAGCATCCATCATGAGGAATAAGATTCCCATCATCACATTCCTCTCTACCTAAAACTAATTTATCTCCACATACTGTAGTACATCTATTAATATTTAATTACCATCCTTCTGTATTGCATTCTCTACATTCACCTTTTTCACAATGAGTGCATTATTCTTAACATTAAAAATAACAATCTATACAACCATCGTCATTTATGTCATTTCCATCATCACACTATTCATCTCCTACTATTAATAAATCACCACAAATAGGCTAACAATTCATATCAATCAGGTTTAATTACCAACCTTTTGGGACACATTCAAAGCATTAACCATCAACACAATTAATACATTATTCTTAACATATTAATTTACAATTAACGCATTCTTAATATTATAATAAATTAGCATCATCACATTATTCATCATATGTAACGATTCCATCTCCGCATATACTTTAACATATATTTTTAGATTAATCTAATTAATAACCCATTTAACATTAAGAACATACACCTAAATGGCAAGTTTGACAATAATAATTGCATGAAAATTCACATAAATAACAACCATCATATGGAATATTGTTAGCATCGTCACATTATTCATAATGTGATAAATAACCATCACCACATAAAGATATACATTAATTATTAAGAGTATTAAGTAAAGTAGATTCGTTATTACATTATAAACATTATCCTTAATAGCAATACTCACAATATTCAGGACAATCAAATTAACCATTAAAACAACCATCTTCTGCTATTAAATTCTGATCATCACATTGTTCGTTCCCTAAAATCTACCCATCATTTAAGATTTCATAACATTTACCATCTAGATACTAATATCCTTATAAACATTCGATACATTTTCCAAAATCACAAATATTACATTATTTCTAACATTAATATTTTGAAAGATAACAACCATCATACATAAGTGAATTGTTATCATCACATTGTTCATCTCCAACAATTTGAGAATCTCCTGTTGATGAATAACATTTCTAATCTAAATTTAAAAACCACCCTATTTTGCATTTTAAGCAGTTACCCTTATTGCAAATTAAACAAGAGTCTTAGCAATCAAATTTACATTAGAAACAATTCTAATCAATCAAATCATCACATTCTTCGTAATTTTATATAGTAATTCCGTCTCCACAGACAGTTTCACATTTATGATATAATTAATTCAATACCCACCCAGAAGAATGACATTCTAAACATCCAATTGTACTACATAAAGTACAAGATGGTTAACAACTTAATTAGCATTAATAGCAGCCATCATTTAATAGATTATTTCCATCTTCACATGTACTTTCTTATTTTACAATAATACCATTTTAACACTCTCTAACACATTTCTAGATTGATTACTCCAATTTATATCCTTCAATACATTTAATACAGATTCCCCTATAACAATTTAAACAGTTCATATCACATGTTATTTAACATTAATTACATACACTTCTAATAGTATTATTATCACATTCTTCATTTTGTAAAACAAGAATATTATCTCCACAAATACTTTAGCATGATCCATCATTTTGTAGGTACCAACCGATTGATTCATTACATTTTTAACATATACCAAATTGACAATCTATACAATATTCTGAACATTAAAATTTACAATTGAAACAACCATCAAAAGGTGCTATATTTCCATCTTCACATTATTCAGGAAATACTAATTATCCATCTTAACAAATTGGAACACATTTATTCTCTATTAGATAATAACCATTTTAACAAGTCATACATATAGAGTTAATACAAGTTTAACAAAATATATCGCAGGAGAATTTACAATAACTACATCCATCTTCTTAATTAGTATTTCCATCATCACACATTTCGGTTAGAGTAGTAACTATTCCATCTCCGCAAATAGAATTGCAGGTTCCATCAATTTAAGCATACCATCCTTTATTTTCATCACATAAAGAACATCTACCAAAATGACAATCAACACAGTTTAAAGAACATTCATACTAACAATTAACACAGTTTCTTGAGTTTTCTGTACATTATTAAATTAATGTTAATTAATTTCCTTAACAAATTGAACGACAATCATTATTATGGACTTCATATCCACTTTTACACTAATAACATTTTCCATCCAAACAAATATCACATGCAAAATTACAAGCAAATTTACAATTATGACAACCATCAAATGGATTATTATTACCATCATCACAATCTTCTTGTTCTACTACTATTAAATCACCACAAAGTGGAAGACATGGTAAATTAACTCCATCATCATAATATCCAGGTAAACATAAACATTGATTTCTTTTTATTCCCCTATGATGATCTTAAATGCAAGTTAAACAATTATTGTTAGAACTACCATAACAATTTTCACAATATTTATTGCATTTTAAGCAATCATCTCCTTATAAATATGTAAATGGATTACACAAGCATATTCCATTTAATAATTAAAATTTATTATTTTTACATTAAGTACATTCATTTAAACTAATACATGTATAACATCCTGGCTATGTACAATCCTTACAATTATAAACTTGAGTTATAGAATTAAAATCCAAATATTAGGTAATTGCACAATTAGGACCAGAATAACCTCCATTGCATGTAGTTAAACTTGTGCAACCCAAACAAAAAGGAGGACACTAATATAAATTAATAATAATACATAATGAACAACAATGAAATAGTCTGATATTGCACAGAATTCTTTTGTTATATTTGTAGGTGTAGTCTCACATAAAAATTCAACATATAATACGTTATCATAAAAATTAGTTAAACTTACATTAAAATAACGAGTGCTTTCAAGACCAGTACGACCAATTAAATTTGATCCACCTCCAGGATTATTAAATGATGCTGAATATGCATTGCTTGATAAACCTACCTTATACTTAAAATTTCCAGTGTAACCATCACCATAAGTTAAATTAAAATATATCGATACCGCATAATGAGGGTTTTATATATTCCATCTCTTAATGTATGCTCCATTATTCCAAACCAATAAACCCCCTAATACTATTTTATTATTTAAAAATGAAAATTTTTATCTGGTTGATAAACTTTAAGATATCTCTGTGGTTGAATCATAAAAGTCTTCTATTTCATCATAAGTCATGTTTAAATTATAAAATCCTTTGGCCAAATATCTTGAATCTAAAAAATATATTGTATTTAATTTTACATGGAATTAAATCTTCATAATCTATACAATTTGATGAATAAACTGGACAAGTTTGAACACACTAATTTTTATATAAATTATATCCTGAATTACATTATGAACAAGTAGAAAAACCAGAGCAAACTAAACAATTTTCTTAACAAAATCCAGAGTCAATAGTAATATTTCTCAATCCCCAAGATTCACTTTCTTATTAAAGTTATCCTTAAATTTAAATAGCAGGATAAGAATTAAAGAGTTAAAATGTCATCTCTACTCTTAACAAAGTATAACTAGAACCACAATTTTCATCTTTCTCAAAAATTTTGAATAAATTTTCAACTTAAAAACCTGTTGCATTTTTTATAATTCTTGATTGTAATTGATTATTGTGTAAAATTTAAATTTCACTTGTTTATTAAAGATTAAAAAAATAAAATGTTATACGAATCCTAATAAATTTAACTTAATTTTCTAAGCTCATTTAATAAAGCATTCCTTCACTATATTAAAGCTTTCCTATAAAACTTTTTCCATTACAATTTTCAAATACTAAATCAGTGTTTTTAGGGTGAAATTCATCATTTCTAAAAGCTAATGGTAAATATCTTTTATCTTATTGAGGAATCCCATCATCTTAAAATAGTGTAAATTTTGATTTTATTCGAGTATCTTCTACACAAATTTTATCATAACGAGCAATAGAATTATCTCGATTACATTCTTATCTACAACCTATAAAAGTTTCTGAGAATTATTATGAATCTATGCATTTACATTCTCCAAATTATACACTTTAACTATCATAACAACTTAAACAATCCGATTCAGTAGGACCATTACAAGTTAAACAAGTTGGATGACAAACTTTAATATAAACCAACAAGTTTCTAATTCCGACTTATATATAATCATCATTGCAACTTTAATCACTGGATTAATGATCCCAATCGCAGCCATCTCTACATCTATGATCATAAGGATCGAAACAAATTTTTATTGTGAAGTTATTTGAGTTCGATTATACATAATTACTTACAATCGTTTCTAATTTAAATTTGGAGTTTGGGCTGTTATGACAAATTAGATTGCTGTTCTAGTTTAAAACACTCTGATCATAATCTATTATATAAAGTTGCATGTCATTATTTGAATTTCTGTTGCTATCATAGGCAACTCTTAATTCTGAGTTCCTACTTATAGCACCATCGAAAAATGCATCAAAAATTATTTAAACTTGATAACTTTTATACCTGAAAGACTTTTATAAATATCTCATCTATTTTTTCAGTCTCACATATTCTAATTAATTTGAACTACAAACATTTCTCTCAATATTATCATTCAAATTATGGCTGGAACAACATTCATTCATTTTCCATTAGTTTTGAGAAATTTACTTATCAGTAAAGCTAAAGTCAATGAGTCTCCAGCTTCCACTAACTAATTGACTTAGAACTATTGACATTATATAGACATAAATATTAGTAATCATAAAATAAGGATTATTGTAATAAAAATTTAATATATAAAGGCTGAGTAAATTACGTAATCAAATCGATGTTCTTTCTTATACACAAAAATTTCGTAAATTGATATCAAATTTAAGCTTTTGGGCCTTTGATCAATCTTTATATTTTTAATTTTTTGGGTATTTAGTTATATTCTTGTGTTATTTATTACAGTCATAAATATACTGAAAAACTCAATAATTAATTTTTCAAAATTTTTTATTCATAAATTTGTTCAAAGATAAGGAAAATCTAGTTCAAAGTAGCGATTATAAAATTTTTTTGAGATTGCAAACTTAAAAGATAGGTTAAGGCTGCTTCTTTTTAAGAAAAAAATTATAAATTTTTTATCAAATACATTTAATAGCTTCCTTAAAAACATTATTTACTTTTCAGATTAAAAATATATTGTATACCAATATCTATAAATTAATAGTTAACTTGATATAAATTAAATAGAAAATAAAGTTAAAATATTTTTACTTTTTTTTATTAGAAAAAAAGAAAATGAAGATTAACTAATATAGAGTCATTATATTATAGAATTAATTTTCGAATACAAAAGTAAAGGATAATAAGGTTGCATATCTGCATTTCTATAGATGCATCACAAAATGGAAAAAATTTTAATTACATAAGTAGATAAAAATATATTGGGGAATAAATTAGCATGATAATGATCAATGTTTAATTTTTATCGTGTGATGCAATAATTTCTTGTTAATTTTTAGAATCCTTTTACATTTTTCTGAATATATGAGATAGATTTTTTTTATAATATAAAATATTTTAAAATCAATTTATGTATTCTAATCCAATAAAACTAGGTTAATCTTTACAAAAACTTGATATGAAATTGAATTACTTAAGTATTATTATTTCTTCAATATTTCAGATTTCTGGTTTTTCTCTATTTTAGAGGGAAAAGACTATATAATTTGACCATATATTTGTATTAAGAAGTAAAATTGAATTTATATTATTATTATGATTTTAATTTATTTTCTTAATGTTTTCAATCATTTGATCAAAGTTTCATATATATTAACCTTAATACAATCGAAACAAGAAAAATAGATTTAAAATAATAGAAGTATATCTAATTATTTGATGTATAAAAATTTTAAAGATGAAAAATAGCATTTTAAATTTAATTGTTTTAATATGATTGTTGCAATAAAGTGATTTGTTTGTCTCCATCAAATTAAAAAAAAACAAAAATAGAACAATATTTTTGTTAATAAATACCTAAATTTAAAGAATAGAAAGAAAATTTTTGGTAGCAAAAAATGAATTAATTGATTTAAAAAATATAAATTTTATCTATTATCATGACATCAAGTTCAGAATCAATACAGTTTAGTAACTCAGATAAGGAAGATAGTTTTGAGCAGCCTCTTATAAAAAAGGCGGTTAAGGAAATAGATAAAGAAGAGCCTGGATAAATAAAAATGGAAATTGAATGTGATAATTTAACACAAAACTAAAAAGTGCAATAAGTCTAATAAAATAATTAATTTTATGAGAAAGCAAAGAATTATGAAAATGGATAATTATTATAACAAGAGAAGGATATTCTTACAGCAAAAGATTATTATAATTAACAATAAATGAACACATTCACAGGTCGTAAAATTAGTAGATTATATTATCTAAGAAATTTTTAAAATTGGGTTAAGGCAGTTTTAATAAATGAATATAGTACTGCAGTTAGATAAAATTTTACTGATAAGAGAAATGTAATTAATTAGAATTAAGATTAAGTTATTAAATGTATTTGAATTAGGATGTGGAAAGGGTGGTGATATGTAAAAATGGAGTAAAGCAGGGACAGGTCTTTGGTTTGGAATAGATATTTCGAGTGAAAGTTTAAAAGAAGCAGAAAGAAGGCATAAAACTTAAAAAGAAGATAGAAAGAAGTAAATATAAAAAATATATTTGATGGAAACAAAAGCAGATTCAGATTCTACTTTATTTAGATCAAGATTGCCTTAGGATGTATATTTTGATTTTGTAAGTATGTAATTTATGGCAAATCTTCTATTTTCATCTGAATAAGCAGTAGAAAATATGTTTGAAGTATATTTAATCGATAATAAACAAGAATATTACATGTAGATTAACCAATTAAGGAATCGTATTGATGACTATTACTGATGCTAATGTTATTGTAAAAAAAATGAGAGAGTTTTCAGTCAAAGACACAGATGGAAATTATATTTATTCAAAGAATTAATATTGTTCATTAAAATTTGAGAGTTTATAATTTCCTAAAAATAAACCATTTGGATAATAATATCTTTTTTATTTGGAAGAATCTGTTGGAATTAAAGAAGGAAACTAAATTAAATATGTTCCTGAATATTTAATAGAATTACAAGCATTTGAAGAAAAAGCTAAAGAATACAATTTAGAAATAGTTGAGAATTTGAACTTTATTGATTTCTTTGAAAAATATAAGTAGAAACATTCTGATTTACTAAAGATAATGGTAAAACCTCCAAGTGATGATTGGTAAGTATAAATTTAATCAATAGGAAGATGCCAATGGATTAATGGGAAATAGCTCATCTTTATAGAGTGGTTATTTTGAGACATTTAAAAGGATAAGCATAGTCTAAAATTAGAAGACATCCACATTTAAATGAATTACCTGATTGTGCACTTGAATTAGAAAATGAATGATATATCATATTATTATATTGAGATTATAATCAAAGCCAAAATGAATAAACAATATAGTTTATTTTCATAGATTAAAGATAATATTTTGTTAATATTTGGTGAAAATTAGATCACTTTAATTTAAATTATGAGAATTAGCTATTCTATCAACTTGTATGATTTAAACAGCAATTGTTGAATTATTGTATATTCTATTTTATAAATTAAATAATGTATAATTAATTAGAAAATAAATATATTTAAATAGAATGAGAGTTATATTTCATAATCTTAACTTTGCTATTTGGGTATATAAACCAAAATCTGTAGATAAATTAATAAAGCATCTATCAGTATAATTCAGGTTATTATAATTAGTAATCAATTCATATTTAAGGGTTATTAGTTAAAATGTTGATTGAATAATCATAAATTAACTAAATCAATTTAGAACATATTGGTCTTTTATCTCTAGTTTTGAAATATTCTCTCAACTTTTTATGCATTGTAACATAAAACCTCTCTCATCAATATATTATTTAAACTTATCTGTTAATTTAAAAATTATATATCTCTAATATTCCATTTCATTTATCCACTTTCAAATAGACAAACTTTTTTTCACTATAATTTCAAAACATCTTTAATTATTCTTTTCTGCTCATTAGCATAAATAAAGAAATTAATCTATTTAATTAATAGAAAATTATTTAGATCATTTTTGAGTCATAAAGCCAGTAAAATAGATAAATGTTTCAATGATCTATTTACTTATGGCGTAGTTTTTCAACTCTTTAAATTGGGATAATATTTTAATATATATTAATAATATGGGAAATAAATCACAAAAATATGAAACAAAGGATTCTTCTCAATTACTCATAAGTATATTTTCTATTCAAATCAGGCTAATTTTCGAAGACTTTGGATTCGTCACAAGTTGAAAATTCAAAAATATTAGTTTACGAAAATAAATAATCATAATGTTGCACTTGCTTTGGGCTAATCAAAACTTAAGTTGTTGAAATTAAACTTTTTTGGGTTGATTACACCCAAAGAAAATTAAATTAAGGGGATTTTAAACATTATGCATGGGCAGATTTAATAAAATTAAGTTTATAGAACATAGATATAAATAATTTTGAAGATCAATAATAAATCTTTTTAAATACAATAAAAATGATTATAAGTAGCTATGAATCCAATTCTTACTTTGATTAAAACTAAATTTCTAATCATTTTGAATAAATAAAAATTAATATCTTTGAGTATTACGAAGAAGAGGCTAATACAATTTTCGAAGATAGAAAAAAATCACGAAAAAATGAGAAATAATTCTTTAAAGAAGTAATGGGAGTAATAAACTAATAAATTAAAATTGCTAATCATCCATGTGGATTAATTTTATAAATTTTTTAAAATTATATTGTTGATTATGCTGGATCTTAAGTTTGGTTTAGAGATTCATTTAGAAGAGATAAATATAAGGATTAATTAATCAAGAGTACTGAACTTTGTGATGAAATCATAGCATTTCTTAAATTCTTTGTAAATTGTATTGACAGTTACTATACAATTGACTAATTCATCAAATAAACTCAATTATTAAATTGCTTTACCGGAATAAATTAAATAGCATTTGTAATCAATATACTATTTTTGGACGAACGAATTTATTTTAAAATTTTAAAGGGTTTCTCTGAACTTTATTCATGTGAAAACTACAAATATTAATCCAACTTAAATCTGTTAAGACATTATAATATTGAAGATTTTGAAGTTCATAAGTTATTATAATTAAATTCAGATTTTAATATATCACATTAACACTAAATATAATTTTCTGATTTTGGAGACTTAATTTAACCTTATTAATCAGCAATTGATGTTTTAAAATAGTTAGAGTATATTAAATCACCAACAAATTAATTGAAAGTCATATCTTAGACTTTCTAAGAAATCAATAATTGCATAAAAGAATATTATGAAAATCATCCTGAACTTGAAGCTTTAGAGAGCTATGGTACGGATGATATTGTTCCTATTTTAACATATTTAATTGTTAAATGTAATATAAAAAATTTTGGAATCATTTTAAAAGTATTTTTAATATTTTATTAGATTATTGAAGCATTTACACCAAAACAAATTATGACTGGAATACTTGGATATTACTTAGTGACTACATAAGGTTGTTATATGAGAATTTGTCAATATGGAAAATATGAGGAGGGTAGTAATACTATTTAAAAGTCTAAATCAGATGTCTACAATTAAAATTGAGAGCACTTTAAATAGAAAATTTTAAGTTCTGATTAATTTTATGTCTGATATTATTTAGGATGAAAATACTATTTATTATATATTAATCTAAAATAACATTATCATCTTCTTCAATAATTATTTTTTATTAATTTAACATACTCAAAAATAAAAACGATTAGAGATGTATAAATTTTTACAATTACCATTTAAATAAAAACTTCAATATAAAAATGCATATTATAAGTAAATAGCTTAGTTGAAAGAGTTAAATTTTTGGGAAGCAAAATAATAATGAAAAATATATTAAACTTAATTATAATTTAATTATTAATGGGTTGCTGTAAATCCTTTCCAAATGGTTGTTGCTCTTCGAAATCTTTAGAAAACTAAACAAACTCAATAATTCCTAAAGAAACTTTAGATTAATTATAAAATGAATTCATTTAAAGTATAGTAAATCTTGATGCAAATGGTAATTTCAATAAAGAAAAGGAAATAAGTTTTCCAATAAAAAATACTTCATATTCAAAAGATATAACAGATGTAGAAATAAAATAAGAGTATATGAAAACTAGTTCTAAACAATGGAATATAAAACAAACAATGTTTGTAAGAGTGAATTCTAAAAAAAACATAAATGATTCATATTTGATAAAAGAAATGATTGGATAAGGAGGATTTGGTAAAGTCTATAAAGTAGTTCATAAATAAACTGGTAAGTAGAATCAAGACCTCTAACTTAGGAATGATAAGGGCCTTGAAAATGATATTGAAAGAGAATATGAAAAAAGAAGATGAAGAAAGGTTATTATAAGAAACAGGAATTTTAATGGACATAGATCATCCAAATATAGTAAAATTATATGAGATATTCTCTGACACATACAGTTATTATTTGGTTAGTGAATATTGTGAAGGGGGAGAATTATTTGAAAAAATTAAACTTGTTTCAATATTAACAGAGAAATAGATTGCCAA
The DNA here is from genome assembly GCA_905182985.1 of Paramecium sonneborni. Lineage (NCBI taxonomy): Eukaryota > Ciliophora > Oligohymenophorea > Peniculida > Parameciidae > Paramecium > Paramecium sonneborni. The sequence continues at coordinate 210,861 of CAJJDN010000161.1, read as the reverse complement.
TTTTATGAAATAAATATTATCGGCTGTTTCTTATTGTCATTAAAAAGGAATTGTACATAGAGATCTAAAACCAGAAAACATTTTATTTGATTAAAAACATGATCAAGCATCTATTAAAATTATAGATTTTGGTGCAAGTGCTAAGCTATAGAATTTTGAGAAACTTCAAAAAAGAATAGGAACTGTATTCTATTTTTAATTTTTTAGCCTTTTTATGTTGCTCCTGAAGTACTTGACGCAAATTATGATGAAAAATGTGACATATGGTCACTTGGAGTAATTTTGTATATACTCTTAAGTGGATATCCACCATTTATGGGATTAAATGAGTAAGAAGTTCTTGTAAAAGTAAAAAAAGGTGAATATGTTTTTGATCCAAATGATTGGGGCAAAGTATCAAACACTGGGAAAGATTTAATTAGAAGAATGTTAATGTACAATCCTGTCATTAGAATTTCAGCAGCTGAGGCTATAAATCATGAATGGATCAAAAATAATAAAGCAAAAGGATAAATTAACAGCTTGACCCTTAGTAAATTATAAGATTTTGATTCAAAAAATAAACTTAAATATGCAATTTTTTAATTTATTACAGTGCAGGTTGTAACAAATTAAGAAAAGGATGATTTACTCAAAATATTTTAAGAAATAGATAAAAATGGAGATGGAACTGTTAGTAAAGAAGAGTTATATTAAGGTAAAATATAAATTGATGTATAGCCTACTTAAAAATTCACAAGGGAGATAAATTAGCTGCTTAGACCATTGTGGAAGAACTATTTCCTTAATTAGATGCAAATGGATCTGGAATTGTGGATTTCAGTGAATTTATAACTGCAACTATAAATAAAGAAAAATCATTAAGCAGATAAAGAATTGAATAATCTTTTAAATTGTTTGATTTAGATGGCAATGGATTGATTACTAAACAAGAACTTAATGAGTTATTCGATGAAGAAATAGATGAAGAAATGTGGTAAGAAATATTAGATTAATGTGATAATGATAATGATGGAATGGTAATTATATTATATAAATAATTAGATAAACCTCAATGAATTTATTAATCTGCTTGAGAATAAAATATCAAAAAATCAAATATTTAAATCATGAATTTAATTTGACTATAAAATTTTATATTTATGTTGCAGACACTAAACTTATATATACTTATTAGACCCATTTATAATGTATAATATTATAGTGTAAATTTATGGTTGATAATCTTTAATATTAATCAGTTTTTTGAGCTCCTGTTCATTATTATTTAGCTTAAGCTTTTTCTGGGTTATTTTAAAGTAGGTAGTTAGCTATAAATTCAATAGCATTTGGTGGTCTATTTTTATAAAACTTAATTACCTAACTTTAGCAACTTCAGTCATTGCTTACAAAAGAATAGGGACAACAGTTTAATCCAAATAATTTCGAATAGGAAGAGCCTGTAATTGTCTTATTTTCTACTTTATAATGATTTATTTACTTCTTCTTCGCTTTACATGAATTTATATATTTTTAAAATTTATATTAATATTTTTAAATTTCGATATTGTAATATAAATTTATTATTATTAGTAATAAAGTCATCTAAGCTAATTTAAATTTCAAAATTATACTTTCTTAGTGATGGTTTCTAAATTACAAAAGAAATCATATATCTTAAATTAAAATTTGAGATCAAAATAGAGTTATTAGTTTTTATAAATAAGATCATTTATCTTAAATGTTGATTTTGAACCAAAAAGAGAATTTTGCAAATTCCTCTAATATATTTTTTAAAGGATGTAATAAAAATAATGTTAGATTTGGTAAGTGGGATTATATAGTTAAAGGGGAATCTATGTAAATATTTTCTAAAATAATTAGGTTTGGAGGAAATTATAATGAGAGAGGTTAAAAAGATGGAAAATGGATTGAACCAGATTTGGATAATGAGGAAAAGTAAAATTAAATGATTAAAAGCAAAAGTTATATTACATTTTAAGGAGAATATAGAGCAGATATTAAAATAGGAATATGGAATACCTTTATTAGACGAGATTTAATGTAACAAATTAATTAATAATAGTGGAGGAGGATTTTATAATGAAAAAGGAAGAAAACATGGGATGTGGATAGAACATCAAAAGAAAACAGCTTTTAAGTATAGATAATGATAATCAGTTTCCTATTATTGTACAAAGGTAAATATGAAGAAGGTAAAAAAGTAAATTAATGGGAATGGAGTTTAGATTCAGAAGTGATGTAATTTGATGTTAATTTATATATAGTGGTCAAGGTAAATACAAAAATAATGGTGAAAAAAATTAATTTTGGATAGAATTAAATGAAAATTATTCAAGATTGTATATATTATTCATATTATAAGATGTAATCTTAAATCCTAAGGATCTTATAAAAATGGAATGAGAATAGGAGATTGGAAAATAGTTGATGATGATAAAGTTATGTAATTTTCTTAATTTATTTGATTAGTGGAGGAGGAAGATATTCTGGTGAATTCAAAAAAATTGGGATTTGGAAAGAACCATTTGGAAATTATAATATATTGTAAATTTAATATTTTTATTTAGGGAGCCTGCATTATTTGAGGGAAATTATCAGAATGATATTAGAGTGGATTAATGGAAGATTATTCTAAACGAAATGATAATGTAAAAAAAATTAATTAGAATAAGTGGGGGAGGAAATTATGATAAAAATGGGTAAAAGTAAGGAGATTGGATGGATGTGAGAATGATTAATATTTATAAGTATAATTTTGAATTGATGGGAGATATTTAACAATGAGAGGATAATATTATTAAGGTTTAAGAATATTAAAATGGAATTATAAGATGAATGATTTATCATTGTAATACTGATTTTATATTTCAATATAATTAGTTAAGGTATGTATAATGATAATGGAGAAAAGATGGATTATTGGATAGATTTTGATGAAAAATATAATGAAAAGTATTAAAAGTGATATTTAAAAGTGATATAATACTGACAGGCAAATATAAATATGGAATAAGAATTGGAGTGTGGAAGTTACAATAAAATAATAAAATCATGTATACAAAAAGCAATAAATTTTGAAGTGGTCATGGTCTTTATAATGAAGAAGGTAAAAAATTTGGACTTTGGAAAGAGTTGCATCCAAATTATTCAGAAATGTAAGTATTAAATAAAAGGTAGGTGTCAATTGATAATGAAAGGGGAATATAAAAATGGTATAAAAATTGGATATTGGTAAATTCTAACTTAAAATTAGAATAAACTAATGTAATTTTATATAATATCAATAGTGGTGGTGGTTCATTTAATATATAAGGTGAATAATTTGGAAAATGGATAGAACTTCATAAATAATATTCAAAATAGTTATTTACTTATTTTTTAGTATAGTCGTTAAGTTGTGAGTATAGGATATTATGAGAATGGAATAAGAATTGGAGGATGGGAAGATATTTATATGAATAAAATAATGTATTTATTAATTGAAAATGATAGAAATTATCATTATTACGATAGGGATGGAATACGTAGAAGGATTGAGATAAAACAATGAAATATATTAGATGAGTGGGATATAGTAGAATTTAAATATTATAATTGAATAATATATTTAGATTTCAAACATATGTTAGAAATGTATTGTCATCTTGTTTATGGTTTACTTTTTATTTTGGTTTAATGTCTAATGTTTTCTACTTCAAGATCCTTTGATCATCTTAATTTAGTTTAGAGGCAATTTCAAAGGATCGTTTCATCTGATTATATATGAGCATACTTATTTCAGATCTCTTTGATAGGAACAATAAATAATTTTCCTTTGTTTATCAAAATTCTAATCCTCTTTTTTCTTTGTTTTAGGAAATGGCTCTGTTTTTTTTGTAGATTCTATCTTTGGTAAAGCTAAGCTTTTGCTTCTAGAATGTTTTTTTTGAAACTCTTAGAAATTCATTTCTTGAAAGTAAAATTCTCTTTCAGCTGACAAACCTACTCATTTAAATATCTAACCATTTTTATTCTTAAAGTCTTTATTTCCATCTAAAATTGTAATCACAAGCATATTTTGCTTTGCCTTATAATTGTTTTTATTTTTGCAGAGTATATTTTTCAATTCTTTCTGTAAGTTAATCATACAAATATTCTAAATTAGCTTCTTGTTGATAAAACAGTTCTTAATATCTAGAGCGTGCATTGTTAACATATTCATCACTAGTTTTCATTTTACGTTCTAAATTAAAATTAACAACAATACTTAAGGAAACTTTTTTTTCATTATTTGTTGGTATTATGAAAGCAAGTTCTGTATTACAAACAATAGGGCGCATTTTAATAATTTATAGTTTAAGATGAGGAGATTTCTTCATTAATTAATTATAAACTTAGTAATAATTGTAATCAATTAATCCATTTATTGCTGCATGGTAGGATATGGATAATATTCATTCATAACACCAAAACCATAATTTTCAGGTTCTTCTTGAATGTTATTTTGAATATTATTTACTATTAGTTTTTACTTTAACCTAAGATTAAATAATTCATTTTAGGAGATCAAAAGTTCAATATTGCTACGCTAATTCATACTTTATTATTTTTAGAAATTAAATTGATCAGTGATACTTCTTTTAACAAAATTAGAGGAGCTTTTTTTAGAATCTTTAGATTGCATCATAGCAACTTTGGGACTATCTTATTCATCCTCAGATTCAATGGGTTAAAATTATTAAGTTTAAGCATTTAATTTCATTTTTTTATTAAAAGTTTTTTTGCTTTCTTCTTCCTTTTTAATTATCTCTTGCCAATCAAAAATAGTATCATCATATTTCATTTTATGCATTAATCCTTTTAGTAATTTTTTTAAATAACTATAAGAAGGTTCTGTGTCATATGAGACATTAAAAATATAATTAAAATATCCTTCAAATTCTCTAGGTAATCCATAACTAAATAAATTATTGATATATATAATACCATAAAGACATAGGTGTTTCTCTCATCTTCTTTTATCCGATTAAATAGAAGCGTTCTTCTTTAGTTTATGCTTCGACTTTCATCCAAGGTAAGAAACCTTTAAGAAAGAATATTGCCAAATATCCTAAAGATTCTAAGTCACTTGCTCTGCTTTAGCTAAATCCTTAATGAGAACAGATTGGTGTAAAACGAGCAGTTCCTACTAATGGTTATCCTTTTAATTTCGGTAAAAGTTTTTTTTGAGAATCATATAGAGGTGCATTGAGTCCAAAATCAATTAAATAGATAAGATTTTCATTTGGTGGAATTCCTGTCATAAAATTCTCTGGCTTAATGTCTCTGTGAATATACTAGGATACTTTATCTCAATTAATTATTTACCCCTTAAGAATGGAGATATTCTAATCGACTAATTGCTTGGTCCATAAAGAGAAGCACTGTTTTTAAAGAAAATTTATGGTTGCATAAACTATATAATTCATCAAGATTTTTTCCTATATTATTGATAATTAAAGGATACCTAATAAGGTTTCAACAAGTACTCTTTAAGTTTAATCTTCAATATAATAGTATAATCTTGGAATTCCCTTTTCTCCATTTAATTTTTTGAGAATTTCAGCTTCTAATCTTAATGTCTCTCCCTTTTTTAATCGATGTTCTTAAGCTTCAATTTTAACAGCATAATAATCTTGCTTAATTTAATGTATAGCCTTATAGACTTTACCAAAAGATCCTTCATTAATTTTGGAAACGATAAGGTAATTTTTACAAACAACTTTTCCCAATAATGAATCAAGTGGTACTTTTAAAGAATGATTAGTATTCATTTATGAATTACATTAAGATTAAAATGCCATTATATTATTAATTATTTTTAAAACAAATTTATTGAATTTCATTCATTCTTGGGTTGTTCTACAATCTCGAATTATTCAGGTTATGGATCCTTTTTTTGAATATCATTAAACTTATCTTTTAAAAATTTCCAAGCTGAAAGTGTTCCATCTTTAACAGTTTCATATCCTTTTTCAGCAGCTATTTTAGTTTTTTCCTAGAATAGGATAGAAAGTATACAGCTATTTAATTAGTTTTTTAAGAGAAATCAGTTTTGAATTGAGTTAATTTCTATTAAAATTCTTCATCATTATATTTATCTTCTATTTTTTTCTTTGCTTCTTTAGCAGCTTCAGTTGTTTTCTAGAATCCTACAGTAAAAAAAGACTTCATCTTATCAAGAGGATCATCTTCTTCTGGTTTCATTTGCATAGGTTAATACTATTGTTATTGTTGTTGTTATTATTATTATTATTCTCCTTTTTGAAGTAGAGGATTTGAATTTGATTTAGCTAATTAAGGATCCTCTTATAAAGCTTCTTCTATTGGAATAGGTTATGGAGCCTCTCTTTCTTCAGTCTTAGCTTTAATCTAAAAGTTAAATAATATCAGAATTACACATTCTCTATAATAGGATGCTCCTTTAGTTCTATATTTCCATGAAATGTCATGTTGTTTAGATGGATCAGCATAAACACCAATAGATGTAAAGTATTCTTTTAGTTTATCATTTCCACCCATCATTATCATTTTTAATTGTTTATCTGACCAACTATCTAAATTTGTAGATCTAACAAAGGACACATGTACACCAAGACTACGATGTATTCCAGAACAAGGTAAACAAAGAAATACAGAGTTTGGTAAACTAACCCAAGTAGGATTAGGAGAACCACATTCAAAGCATTCTCTATTCAAAACGGAGTCTTATTGCATTTTTTAAAAAGCTTAGGTTGTGATCAATGAATTAATCATTTATAATATTATCAATTTTTTTTAATTCCTTTTCTTCTCTCTTCATCTTCTTATTATTTAATTCTCTAATGTATATAATAATGGCATTTCTTATATTTCTTCCCTGAATTACAGAAACATTATTTATTCCCTAACTTACTTAATTTAGCCATCATTTATTCCATTGATAATCCTTCAAAATCCTTTGATATCTTCTCATCATCTTCATCACTTAGATCTTCTTTTCTCTTCACACCCCCCATATTATACATATTAGCTACATCTTCTTCAGTCATCTATCCCATTAATTTCTTATATCCTTTATTAAATATGCTGTATGCACTTAATGATCCTTTCTCTCTTGTTCCCAAATTAGAGAATATTAGCACAAATCCTGTCACTATTACATACAATCCTTGTATAGAATATACTATTGATATCTCTCATATTATATTATCAATCTTACTCTTCCACCAATCAACCATAATATACTATACACCAAGTACTTCAATACACTCCATTAACAATATCTTTTCAATAGGTGTTTATAGTATTTAGAACGATCTTTAAATTCTGATGAATCTACCAGTTCTACTTTGTACATATAATAATAATTATCATATATTGCTAAATTTCAGTATTCGACTAATAGTATCCTTTAGTTCTGCTTCATCCTTCGTTTAGAAATATAACTCAAATGCTCCCTTCAAAATTGGCTCATCTTGATTAATGTTTCTTAGTAAATATGTTAACTATTAATCAATTATTATTATTTCTTTACATCTGTTTTTGATCTTCCCAATTCTATTAAATTTGCTTTCAATATGCTCTTTACATTTGATTTCAAAATGTAATTGTATATTAGCTATATATTTTCTACTAAATCCTACTTATCTAAATTAAAATCATAAACTTCTAATGAAGATTTTATCATAATATTATCTTTATCTATTGCATCCATCAATAAATCAATTTGTTTTATCTTAGATTTCAAAAATTTTGCACAAATATCTTTTATTAAATCCTTATGTTAATTATTTTGATCAATTTTTTTCATATAGGGATCCATTGACTAATTGTCTTTCTGCTTTTCAATTTGACTATTTGCAAAATCTGATAGTTTTTAAATGAATACTCTTTAATCTCTCTATCTAAGAAAATCTCTAAAGAGTTTCAATAAAGTATTATCACATGATATCAGATTCTAAGTATATTATTTGATTTTTTACTTATTCCAAAGCTAATCTTTATTCCTAATTCAGACATCTTCTATAGGCAAATAGAATAGTCAATTATTATTCAATTAAACTATCGAATTGTTCAATTTCATTAAAATCAAATCTAGCTGAGGATGAATATACCTTAAATATAAGATTTAAAGTATTTAAAAACTCATCTTATTCTTTGGTTTCACAATATACTTCATAAGCTGCCATAACAGACATATCTTCAATTGAATATAAATAATAAAAAGCTTTTGCTTATCTTAAAGTAATGACTTTATCGATTTCATATAAAAAATTAATGATAAATTTGAAATTTTAATATTTATGCATTTTTGGTTCAATTACAGCACCATGAGTAGGTGAAGGAATATCATCAATTTTTTTATTTTACAAAGTCAATAAATCATTAATATCCGATTTAATTGAATCTATATCATATCTTTATCCATATTTATCTAGTATTTCTAATAATCTTTAATTTTAAGCTGTATAGAATCTATGTAATTTAGCTTTTTCATGTTCATCACAAAATTTACTACATTAATCATAAACAGTCATAAAGAGTTTCTCATAATCTTCATTACTGTATTTTTATAATACTTTAACATGATATTTATCAATAAAATTAATTTCTTTCTTATTTTCTAATAATTAGGAATCCACACTTAACTTACGTTCTTCTTTTTAATTGGTTTCAGGTAAATTCAAATGGAAATGAAATTTTTCATCATGACTATCTTTTCTTCTTTTATGCATTAAATAATATGAATAGCTGTTTTCTTCTCTCAATTATTATTCTAATTATCCAACATTGTCTTTCAATAGCAAAAATAAATCTTATAATTAACCAGTTTATGCAAATCTTTGAAAACCTTCATAAATAGGATTTTATTTATTAGAATATTCAGATAGAAAGTACTCAATTTAATGAGAATTGAAATTTTTGGTGATTTCTTATTGAAATTGACTTTATAAATATTGTCTAACAATTTAGAGTAAAACCTTATTAAAATAGTATGTTATTATTATACATCTTATGGATAATCGATAAGAGATTTGACTAATTCATCTAAATCATTATCCATTCTTAAATCTCTCAACATTCCAGATTCAATAGAATCTAAATCTCCAGAGTTAAGTAATTAATCAATAATAGTGACAGATGATCTTAGACCTGGAGTTGGATTACAATCATAAGGGAAATTGACTGATTGATGAAAATCACTACGACTAGGACTGGTTATGAATTTTAGATTGTTTTAACTATTAAACAAACGATTACATTTTTACAATGAAAGATTGTTATTATCATCTTAAGGTAAGAGTAATTTAAGATTTCTAATGAAATTTTCATCATCTTGTTATTTTTGAAATAATTGATATGCAGCAAAGACTGATTAATCTTAGCCTATAATTAATCCTAAAAGGTATTCATATTCTCTGGATTCAAATCGATTTCTAAATTTGTCTACAGCCTTTTTTACCCTCATTACACTTATTAACACAAATTATACTACCCATGTGTTCTTTTGCCTTGACTAGAATGGAAATTATCATTAGCTTCGACTTATAAAATCTATTTTTCATTTCCTCTAGTAACAATCAATGGAATATTATTATTTGCTGTATTACTATTTGGAGTAGCAAAACTACCCTATAAAACAGGTTCAGGTTCTTCTTCTTCACATAATAATTGCTCAATCTAATAACATACATCTTCAGCTATTGAATGATTAATCTTCATTTCCATTTCATGTTTAAGAATTTAATTTTCAAAAACCGTTAATAACAATGAATCTGTTTCCTCTTCTTCCACAACTGTGTAATAAGCTTAGAGAAATCCAAATGCTTTATAAATTCTCATCACTATAGGTTAACCAAAAAGACCAGCTTAATATTCATTATCAAATACAAGCACTATTGTTAAAACTGGATGTTAAGGACTAGATAATTTATCATTCCTACCTAAATCGTATTTATTGAATTTCTTGTAAGAATGCTATAAAATCGACAAAATAACAAGGTTCTTCATTTGTTGTTTATACTCTCGAATTCTTACTTTTATGAGACTTTCTACTTTATCTATCCATTTTCCTTTATTCTGTTAAGATTATATAAAATTTATCCTTATGAGCATGTAGATTATTACAGAAATAATGCAAATCACAAATATTTCCTATCATATTATTACATTTACCTTACGCATCTTGTAGTGCTGTTATGCTCTTATCAACTTAAAATGCTGAACGTATTAAACGACAAAAAGATGAGACATCCAAATTTGAAACAAAGAATGATTTTTACTCTCCGTCCAATGAAAATATAAAATTATGCTTTCCTTACATCAAATATATTTATTTCGATAAAAATATTATTGTTAAATATAAATAATTATTATTAATTGTCACACTAAAATAATTCTAATTCAATAATCAAATTATATAAATATATATAAATGTAATAAAAAGCAAAACAATTCTTTGCTACCTATGGTAAATTGGGATTGACTGTTTATTTTTCAATTTCATTAGCTAATTATGGAATTGTCTATTTTGCATTGAAGTAAGGCATAGATTTCAAATAAATTGGATCAAAGTATTGTCTTCTATTTATATATTAAGATTAGGATGTGATACAACTTAGGGTAAATGGGAATAGATTGAAACCTTTGGTACACCAACAGCTGCGTATATTATTTACAAATTAATGGCACCAATCAAATGGCCAGTAGTAATAGGAACTACAGCATGGATATGTAGAAGAGGAAAAAAATGAGTGATTGATTATTAAATAAATTGCAAAGAATTTTGAATATAAAATTGTCAATGAATCCATAATATCAATATGACATATTTGTTATAGGTGGAGGTTCAGGTGGTCTGACAGTTGTTGATGAAGCTTAAAAGTTAGGTAAACGAGTAGGATTAGCTGATTATATCAAACCTAGTCCACATGGAACATAATGGGGAACTGGAGGAACATGTCCTAATGTTGGATGCATTCCTAAAAAATTAATGCATATGACAGCATTGATTGGAGAAATAAGACATGAATTAACAGCCACTGGTTGGTAAGGTATCAATCCTCATTCAAATCATGATTGGAATACTTTAGTCAATGAAGTATAAAGACAAGTTAAAGGAATCAATAAAGCTAATGATGATTGGTTGGTCACTACTAATGGAATTACATATTATAATAAATTAGGTATATACATATATATATGTATATCATAGGTAAATTAAAGGATGATCATACTATTGAACTTATAGATAAAGATGGTTAATTTGAATTTGTAACTGCAGAATATATATTGTAGATACTTTTCTTTTAATTTTATTATTTATTAATAATAATAATTATTATTATTATATAAATATTACCTAATTTACCACCTATCAGATACATTAATTAAAGAATTTGGATCCTTTTAAGTTTTTAGCAATATTTAGATTCAAAATATATTGCATCTAATACTTGATTTTGATTAATTTAAGATATTACCTCTTAATAATCATAATAAAGTATACTAAAAATATTACATAAAAAAATGAATCTAGACCCATTTTTCTCTTAAGTCCAATATATAAGTTACTTGAATTTAGAATTGAATAGAAATTAAATGATTATTTCTCTTCTTAGATAATAAAAGAATAATTTAAATAATTAAATGGTATGAAACTTAACCATAAATATATAAACTAATTTAAACAATTAAAAGTTTTAGAAGACATTAAAATAAAGTTCCTTGATTTTAAATCACCATATAACACAGCTAATTTAGAAATATTGTTTCAATACATAAGAATTAATTCAATACTTGATTAATAAGAATAAGATTTTTTAGAAGCATTAATTTCTCATTAAAATATAATCTACAATAATTAGAAAATAAGTTTTAAAAATGGAGTACCTTAAGGCAGTATTCTATCACCGATTTATTTAATATTTATTCAGATTTATTAATGATAACTTTGAAAACATAAAATATAGTATATGCTGATGATTTAGCTTTTATATGTTCAAAAAATCATATTGAATAACTAATAAACGACCTTTATAATTAACTTAATAATTTAATCTCATTATTAATCCATTTAAATGTGGAATAATAAACAAAAAAGATGGAAAAAATTACAATTCCTCTAAACAATGTTTATTAAATATACCAATAACAAAATAATATAAAAATCTAGGAAAGATTATCGATGGTAAAAGATCAATTAAAGTTCACTTGAATAAATTTTAAAAAAGAAAGAAATGCCTTAAATATGAATTCTTAAAATCTCAAATAATTATTAAATAGGTAATTAATTTTTATTATGGACACTTTATGTTAAACCTTTTTTCTCATATATTAAACTTGTAAAGTTTAAAAAGATATCTTATAATAAAAAAAAATTAAGATTAATATTTCAAGTATTTAAAATTACTTTAAAATATTCGTTAAGCGTTTTCATTACCCATAAAATACTGTTCAATACATAAGCAATAGATTTAGTATGAACATTAAAAAAATTACCAAAATACTCAATTTATGGAGGAGGTTAATTAAGTATTAGAAAAAGAATATGATAAAAATTGCAAAGATAATTTCAGATAAAAATTCAAATTTTACTTGAATTTGCTGGAGATTTTATATTTAGGAAAAAATGATGAAATTTAGTAATTTGATCTGTTTGTTTGGTATCAATATTATTATTA
>CAJJDN010000161.1:4094-197095 GCA_905182985.1 Paramecium sonneborni | reverse complement strand
TAGTTATTGCAGTTGGATCTAGACCATCATTTCCAACTGACATTCCAAATGTTAAATAATTAACGATTACTTCAGATGATTTATTTTCTTAAAGTAATATTTTTAAAATAATATCTTTTAGAGAAAGCACCAGGTAAAACATTAGTAGTTGGAGCATCATATGTAGCATTAGAATGTGCTGGATTTCTAACTGGTTTAGGTTATGATGTTACTGTAATGGTTAGAAGTATTCTTTTAAGAGGATTTGATTAAGAAATGGCTGAGAGGATTGGTGAATTTATGAAAATCTAAGGTACAAAATTTATAAGAGGAACAATTCCTAATTCAATAGAAGATGTAGATGGTAAAAGATTAGTAAAATGGACATTAAATGGTTAAGAATAAAGTGATGTCTATGATACAGTATTATTAGCTATAGGAAGAAGTGCAGATACTTAAAATTTAGGATTAGAATAGGTTGGTGTATAAACAAATAAAGAATCTGGAAAGATTATAGCAAATGAAGCAGATTTAACATCAGTTTAAAACATTTTTGCAATTGGAGATTGTGTATAAGGAAGATTAGAATTAACACCAACTGCAATTATGTGTGGTAAACGATTAATAAAAAGATTGTATTGTAATGGAAATTAAATAATGGAATATTCAGATGTTTCAACAACTGTCTTTACACCTTTAGAATATGGATGTGTTGGATATTCTGAAGATGCAGCTGTTAAGAAATTTGGAAGAGAAAATCTAAAGATTTTTACATCTGAATTTACTCCTTTGTTTTGGAACTTTGCTAATAGAAAGGGTACATGTTATGCTAAATTGATTGTGAAAAAAGAAGATGATGTAGTGATAGGATTCCATTATCTAGGACCAGATGCTGCTGAAGTTACTTAAGGATTTGGTGTTGTTATCAAATTAAAAGCAAAGAAAAGTGATCTTGATAATGTTGTAGGAATTCATCCATCTGTTGCTGAAGAGATAGTCTAGATGTAAACATGGAAATGAAAATACAATATCAATAATTATTATTTATCAATAAACATTTAATATAATTAAACCAATTTTACTTATTTTCCTGATGCTTCCTAACATTACTGCATTTCTTTGCTTAAACTTTATTTCATGTTAAACCTTTATCTTTTCTTATGATTTCTTTTTTTCTATTAAACTCGCATCTTGATAATTGATAACTCTTTAACAATAATTAATTGCAACCTCTTAAATCTATTATTAAATAATTTATAGATTCCTTTTGATATCCCTAATATATATCATATATTTTTGTATAATAATTCATCATTTTTCTAAAAATAAAATCATATATGTTAATTCATCTATAATTATCATAATTCAAATTTTCTTTATCTACATTTTTAATTATTTTCATCCAGTTGCCATTAATAATTATTAATTTTCTATTTATCAATAATAAGCATATATGCTCTTAAATTTTGATAATTTACTTCTATTCATTATTTGAATAAATGAATGTGTATTTTTATGAGCTTTTCTCTCTTTTTTATGAACCAAAAATTAAGATATTTCATCTGATTCCCAAAGAAAAGGATCTTTATGAAATTATTCTTACTCTTCATTTCCTAATTCTAATTCTACTTTTTTCATTATCTCCATTATTTTACATTATTTTACATTATTTTACATTATTTATCATTTCAATGATAATAAATATTTTTATATGATTCTGACTGTAATAAAAATTCGCATTATAGTATTTTATAAATAAAAATGCAATATTATAGTTTAATTAACATAAAAATACAAAGTTAGACATTTATTTTACTTTTAGTATTTTCACACATCTTGGAATAACATTTCATTTCTTTACATCATAAACAAAATATTAATTATTTATAGTTAAAAGGATATTTCATATTATTAAAACATAAAAATTATTTAAACAACATAAATACCATCTAGACTAAAATTAATAAATTTATATGAAAATCAAGAAATTTTAATTTTGATATTGTTTTAAGTTATAAGAATTAGTTTAAGATTAATAAAATAGAGACTACAAATTTAGAGATGAGTATATAAAAAATAAATAAATTAAAATTTTGATTGATTTATAATAATAATTTTATTATTTAGACACAAATGAATTATTTACAAGAGATTTGACTTTCTTTGATGCAAAATTGTTCGAAGACTATATAGTTTTTTTTGGAGACTAAATTATCAATAGAGAAATACTCTCCTATCAAGAACTTTATTATTATAAAAAATATTTATAAATTAAAAAAATATAATATATATTGTTCATTAAGTGTAATATAAAAATATTGATTATAGTTTATTTTTATAATAATAAATCTTCAAACCTTTAGTTATGACTAATTTACTTGATGAGTAATATAGATCCAATTAAAATTTGCTTATAGGTTCCCATGAACATAAATATTGAACAAAGAACCAAGACAGTGAATAGTTAAACAAAATTATTTTATTATATTAAAATTTTTCTATTTCTTTTATTGTTCTTATGTTTTGAGATGATTTAAGAAGTATTTGTATGAATCAGATGAGCTTTTTTAGAATTAGCAATATTATTTTATAAACATAAAATATATATAAAAGTAAAGATACAGCAAATATTATTATAATTTATATGCTATGTAGTTCTTATTTGAATTGGTAAAAGTATGACGGATTTTTTGGTTTTAATGAGAGAAAATGAAATAAAATTGGTTTATAATGATGTAATGTTGAATTACAAAAGGATGATATTGAAAACACGATGGATGGGAAATATTATAAAATGATTTAAAATCTAATTAAAAGTGTGAATGATAATCAATATTGCATCATTAGATTATGAATTAATGAAAAAGAGAGATGAAGAAATGGAAATAGTGCGTATTAAAATGATAATTTTTTAAATTATAAAGCCAGAATTTAATCGTGTTATTAATTAATTATTATATAATAAAGATGTCTGAATCTATATACAAAGTTCGCACTTAGAAATATTTAAAACCAATTTTAGAAACTCAGCTTATTGGTATATCTAGAGTAATTCTGGGATTACCAATCGATCATGTATTTGATAGATTTAAGACTCTACTTCAAGCTGAGAACACTGAATAATCGATAAAATAGTTGTTCAAAGATACTTATCGAAGAAACGGAGTTCTTAAAGGAGTTTTTGCTGGTTTCTCATCTTAAATCAGTATACAGTTGTTCAAACAATACTATAGGTAAATTTGAAAAATAAATATCATAGATGGCCTATGATGATATTAATACCAAAATACTACAAAGAACTTTTACCAAATACTTGGATTGAGAATCATCCAGCATTACACAAAGGATTGGCAGGTGCAACAATAGCTTTATTTGAATCATTTGTGACTTGTCCTTTAGAAAGAATTAAATGTTAATTGATGACTCAACATTAATCAAAATCAAGTAAATAATAAATAATATTATTAGTTTTAAAATAATTATGGATAAATGAGAAGACATTGTCTCATTTTGTAAAGAATTTATACACAGGTATGAAAGCTATGGTTTTGAAGTAAGTAATTTCATGGACAAATTATCTTTATTGGGATCATAAAATAAGATACTTCTTTAAAGAGAGTCCAAATCATGCACTTACTTTACCTTAAATTGGAATGTGTAGTTTATTGACTGCAATTCCAAACATACTTTTGGTTTAACCATTTGATGCTGTTAAGACGGCTTATTAAATGGAATAAAATGGAAATTATAAATAATTAACAATCCTTCAAGCTTTTGTTAAAGTTTATAAAGACAAAGGTTTGATAGGCTACTACGCTGGTTGGTAATTGAGATTGTCTCAATTTATTGTACAGGCAATCTTGAGTACTCCAGTAATGGATTATTTGGAAAGATTACATGGTCTTCCAAATGAAATCTGAAATTAATAGTTAATACTATCAACTGATTATTTTTGATAATAATTAAATATTTATATTATCATTATAATTAAATCATTAATGAAACGAATTTCTAGTATCCACAATTGAATCAGTCAAATGTCTTATATTCTTTATACTTAAGAATCTGATATAGATAACTCCTTAAGCTTTATTGCAATCTTACATTCACTCGTTTATTAAGAGTCAAACTATTATGAACATCGCTATTGTATATCTTAATTTCAAGAATATATTCTTAATCTCTTAGAAATGAGGATTACCTTTAATGCTTTTAATATTTTGATTGATTTTGATATTATTAAGAATATTATTATTACAAAATATTATTTAGCTTCATTAGTATTTATTGATTCAAATAATTAATATTATGAAAATTTTGTTCTATTATTATATATAAGATTTTATTATACAACCTATTAATTATATTCATATTATAAACAATCTTCAATCTGAAAGTGATTGATTTCTTGTTCTTTATAAATTTAATAGCATTTAATTTTCCTATTTAAGATCATAATTGAAAATCTTTTTAAATAATTAGGGTTAGATTTTTGTAAACTTATCATATCATTAATAAATATATTAAAAATTAGAACTATTTATAATAGCGACTTCTAATCTAGTCTAATTATTTAAATATAGATTACTTTATAGAATGAACAAAATACTCTGAAATAATATTCAAATTGAAATCTGCATCTAATTTACAGCTCATTGGCTTATATTAAGTTAGGTTTAGTTTCAGGAGCTAATTATAATAATTAACAGACTAGTAATGAGTATAATCATAGATATCATTAATATTTTTGAGTGTAGACATCTATGAGGCTGACAAACTTATACTAAAAACACCAGATTTATTAAGATCTGTAACACATCTTTTGAATGCATTTAATTCTATTAATTATTGATTATCAGTTATTTTATTATTTGGAAAAGGTTCACTCTATCAACAAGGACTATTTTTGAAATGAATGACACTTATTGTAATAGGTCGTATGTCTCCATTTTTTAAGTGCTTAATTTCCAAATTGCGATTAATTAAAACAAAAATAAATAAAGATATTGTGAATTAATTAAAATTTCTAGTAATCATTATTTAAATGAAATATTTCTTTTCTTTATTATTCTTTTTATTTCATTAAATACAATTGTTTGAATATTTTAAATACAACTTAATTAATTTAAATTTTAAAGGAAGACAAAGTAACATTATAATTAAGATTTATTTATAACCTTTTAATATTACAGTACAATTAAGCATAATAGTTATTTTTTTATTTAGATGCAAATTATGATAATTCTTTCAAAATTTTCATAAAAACATTTATTATTCAATAATTATCAAAAGAGATACCATCTTGAGAGCTATGATTTTTTACAGTAACTGTATGACTATCCTTTAATTTATAGACTTTGATATCGTCGTAACGACATATCTTGTACATACCTTTACAGTTATAATTAATTGAGTTGATGAACACTCATACCTTAATGTTTCAGATTATTGTATTAAGATTAACCAATTCTGTTACATATTAATTAATTTAAAACAAAAAAAAATCTATTATCATTTTTAATTAGTTATAATTATTATGGGTATCACTCTATTGCTTTGTTGCAATTTAATTTACGAATTTCTTAATTGTATAAATTGAAACTCAGAACAGGTTTCAAATTATATTAAATAAGAGTCTTTACTGTCTTTGAACTCTTTTAATGCCATTTCAAAATTAGTATAAAAAACCAAGTTGTTACTGAATTCGGTATAAGATTTCCCAATTAAATCAATATAATATATTTTGATTATGTTTTTCCCTTTTGACATTTCTTAAAAGTATTTTTGATATTCTAAATTAACTATTGCCTACTTGAAGGAAACGTTTGATATGGATTGTTTGATTTCAATTTTAATCCCCGTAGTAGAATCAAATATTATTAAATTATCTTAGTTCTCTATTTCATATTCAGATTAACATAAATAAGATTTTTTGAATAATTATTGGAATTCTTAATCTCCAATGAATGTACTTCCAAATTATTTATAGATTTAATTCTTCTCGGATATCAGACTATTTATATTAGAATTTTCAATTAAATTAATTAATGTGGAATCTTATGAGGAAGTATGATCTAATCTTAAAGAATTCTCTTTTGTATCTAATTAATCTTAATATTTCCTAATATTTTTCTATTTATTAATTTATGCTCTTTAAGTTTTCTTTTTTTCCTTATATGAGCGTCTCATTTAATGTAATTTATGGTCACCTTCTCTCTAAACTTTAACTTCGATATCCTTCTTAAAAATGGTTTTTAAAATTTCAAGTTAATCTATAAACAATCCAAATTCGGACTGTTGAAATTTAATTGAAAAGGGTATGAATTGATCTTTTAATTTAAGATATTGCATAAACATTTATATGCTTTCTTATTTATTTAGTTAGATGTAATTTTAAGACTCATTAAGTGAGTACTAAAATTTAGGATTATGATAGTCTAAAGTAATATGTTCCTAAATTTTGTGATCAATAAGAGCAACTTAGTAATAAAGATCAGAGGATTAGCAATCAAATAGATGGGAGAGCGTTTTACTAACTTCTATAAATTTATAGAATTCATAAAGGTTATTGATTTCTGTAAATTTGACATAGAGTTCAATAAATGGAGTATTTTTGAATTCAATATATTTGATGAGTTGTTTTTGTGTTAGATGAGAAGAATTAATGTAATTTTGCATTAAGTATAAATTAATTAAAATTTGATAAAAATATGAATAAATGATTGGTTAATAATGGATTGAGGAAAGTTATAAGAGGAGTATTAAAAAATGAAAGGTTAAAAAGTGAGTATTTCATGATAATATGTGTAATAGTATCAATGATAGTACATTTATAAATTCATAAATATTAATAGCGTAATTAATGAGTTAATTTGTATTATCATGATGCGTAATTGATTAATATAGATATAAAATTATTTAAATATTTATTTTACGGTCCATGAGTATGTCAAAAGTTCACAAGGTATGATAAGATTATGTATAGGTTAGTTATTTTATCGATTTTCTTATTACAAAAATCTAGACTTAAGTTGTCCATATCCATCATTTTAAGTAAGTTTGTGAAATTGAAATACTTTTAGGCTAGAGATATGACAACTACTCACACTATGCATTATATTACGAAACCACCTTGTGATCCTAAAATAATGACATTTGGAGCATTTCATACAGATCATATGTTAGAAGTTGATTGGACTGAAAAAATGGGGTAATGAAATGTATATTATTATATGTTAGATGGTCACGTCCATAGATAATTCCTTTCAAAAGTTTTTCAATTCATCCATTTGCAGCATGTTTGCATTATGCAATTGAATGTTTTGAAGGAGCAAAAGTATTAATATATAGTTAATAAATAGGCATATAAAGGTCCTAATAAGACAATTCGTACATTTAGATTAGACTGTAATATGTACAGAATGAAATAATCAGCAAAGAGATTGTCATTACCAGACTTTGATGGAGCTGAATTATAAAAATGCATATAGGGATTATTAAAAGTGGATTAAGATTGGATACCAGATAGGCCAGGATTTAGTTGTTATATAAGACCAACAATAATAGCAACAGAAGAAGCTTTAGGAGTAAGAGCATCAAGTAGAGCAAAATTATTTGTTGTTTTATGTCCTGTAGGTCCATATTTTCCATCTGGACTTAAGCCTGTTAGAGTATTTTGTAATACAACAACTGTAATTATATTAGTAAGAATTAAAATAGATTCGTTCAGCTCCAGGTGGTGTAGGAGGATATAAAGTTGCAGGAAATTATGCACCAACTGTTATGCCTTTGAAAGAAGTATAATAAATTGGATTTCATTAAAACTTATGGATGTTACCTGATGGATTAGTATAAGAAATGGGAGTTTGTAATCTATTTTTCTTTTGGAAAAACAAATAAGGAGAAAGAGAATTAGTTACACCATAACTTGATGGAACTATCTTACCAGGTATTGTTAGAGATTCTCTACTTGTAAATTTTATATTTATTCAATTAAGGAATTAACTAGAGAAATGAAATAATTTAAAGTCATTGAAAAGAAATTGTATATATAAGAAGTTATTGAAGCTATAAGTGAAGGAAGAGTATATTTATATTTCTATATCTAGATGATTGAAATGTTTGGATCTGGTACTGCTGTTAGTATTCAACCAATCGAAGCTATTGGATATAATGATAAAATCTATGAAATTAAATATGATCCAAAAATTAATGCTGGAGAATTATCTCAATAGTTATTTGATATGATGACTGAAATTCAGGTATTTTATTCCTCTCATTTCTTTAGACTGGTGATAAACCACATAAATGGATTAATGTTATATGAATTATTTTATAAGTTTATTATTATTATCAGTAAGGACATTCTTCTCATTCTCTCATTTAATTAAAAAACTTTTAATCTATCACTAACCACTTATAAAACATTATATCTCTAAAAAACATGAATCAACTCATATCAATTTCTCTATTAAACTCAAAATAAAATCTATATCACAATTCATTAATCAAATTCATTCATTTAAAAAATGAAGATTACCCTCTTCACAACTTATTTTATAACTAATTAAGAAATAGAAATGAAATCTTCTTAAAATTCCTTGACCTAAACCTAAAAAAATATAAAAACAATCCTTTTCAATCAATATTAATACTAAACATAAAATCTAACTTTAACAATAAATATTTAATTATGTTTGATAAGCAAGCACAAGTTATTATAATATACATTATCTGCTCTTCATTCAAAAAAATAGGATTTTAAACCTTACTTTTATTTTCAAGAATTTTGATTCATGGAATAAATTTTCTATTACTTTATCTTAGTTAAAAAGAGATACTGATTAAATGAATAAGTTTAGAAATTTATGGGATTAGAATAGTTCTGCTTTTAAAGAATCATATAAACATAAGAAGATGAATGAATTATTACTTAAATATTATTTTTAATTTTTATTAATTACCTTTGTTATTTAAAATTTTAAATATAATATTAATTACGATAGTATATTTCTAAAACAATTCATTATAAGGTTTTCAAATCTAATTTCATTATCATTATAAATGAATCAAAAAAAATTAGATCAAGTAATCCACTACCTAAAATATATCAATGTCTTTGTTAAACCTGTTGATTTATTTCTTCTTAAGTAAGGAGGACATAGAACTTTACTAGGCACCTTTATGACTATGGGAATCATATCTATATTGTTAATACAATTTGTTGGTATCATTTCATCTTTAGTTTTGCATGACAACCCAACTTTACTTACTAACTAATCATATTCATAATAATAACCTCCTATTTACTTATCCTAAGAAAATTTTACAATTACTATCAGCTCTTTGAATTATGATCTTTTGGATTCATATTATGTCACTATGTCATTAGTGAGTCAAATATTTGAAGATAATACAAATACAAAGATTACCCCTTCGATTTAAAAAACTAATATTCCTCTAATCAAATGTGAAAAACAATAAGGTCTTCGCGATTACTTTGTCAACACTTCTTTAATTTAATATTGCATTGATTGGGACTCAGTTCCACATATAATAATAGAAGGTAGTTTAGATTCAGATTATTATAAGTATATAGAAGTTTCTATTAATCAATGTGAATAAACGTAATATATTAATTTTATAAAGTAGTCGTAAATGTCCGTTCATCGAAAATGATGAAATAATTATCAAAACATTATCAACTTATGCTGATACTAAGAATTTCAATCAACCTCATTAATTATATGGTAAGACATTTAAAAATGTTATTAATCAATACTACACTAAAAGATTGAATGGGATATTTTAGATAACTGAGGTTAAATAAGATCATGGTTTCATTTTATCAGAAATTGAGACGAGTAAATCTCTTTCTATTAATAATTTGTATGAAAATTTTGATTCTTAAGATGAAAAAGTTTATGCCAAATACAGCTTTTATTTAGATAATTTAACTTAAATATATCAAATTTCATATCCAAAAATCTAATAAAGTCTAAGTGACTTTGGTGGATTATGTGAAATCTTTTTTATAGCTGCATTATTTATAGTTACTCCTTTAAATGAATTATCATATAAAGTTACACTATTAAATGAGTTATTTAATTTTAATTTGAATAATTCACATGGAGATTAACAACAAAAAATTCATCCGAGTAGTAATTCTAAATAAAGGTTGAAATCAATTTAATTAAAAACATCTTAATTAGAGAGAATGAATAGATAAATGACTGCAAATGGTAGGAATTCTGAAAAAAATGATCATAAATTTTTAATTAATGCTTTATAAGACAGTATTAAACGATTTTTCGATGAAAGAAATAGTAAATTAGAATTATCATTTTGTGATTACATTCCTTGTGCTAGAGGTAAGAAATAATAATTAATCTCATACTCTATGAGTAAAATTAATAATTCTCTTGATATAACCTATATCGTGAAAAAATTATAGGAGATTGATAAATTAAAAATGATTTTGTTATCACCAGATTAAATAAAATTATTTGATTTTCTACCTAAACCTAATATAGATATGAATTCAAATAATAAACAATCTTATTTTTCAATTTTAAAGTCTGAGTAATCTGAACTTGAAAAGGCTATTGAAGCATAAACAGCTTTTAATAATCTTGCCAAATTTAAAGATGATCAAATTAATTAACATTTAGTTGAATTCTTAGATGATGATATTATTTAACTATTTAGGATAAACATGAAAAAGGAAGTTAAAAGTCTTACTAACTTTTCTCCAGTTACATAGACCCATTTTTTATCTGATCTTCCAAGTAGAATGCCACAAATTGAATAATAAGATGATTCAGATTCGGAATCTTCTCCATCAATTAAATCTATTAAAAGAGTGGATTAATGACTTTTTTATCATAAAAATATCAATTTAATAAATAAAAATGTTACTAATAACAGATCCTCTTGAGTTGACTAATTCTAAGCTCGAATAGATGGAATTAAAATTAACCTTTGATGTCTAATTTTTACTTGGTATAGATCTAAATTTCAATTCTCCAAAAATTAAATAGGCTATGTTGAATTTAAATATCAAAGAAGATGAACTTATTTAAAAAAAGTATTCTACTTTCTAACTTACAGAAGAAGAGTCCATCATTACAGAACAAAGATTTATGTTGCATTTACATCAAGTGGCATAAAAAAGGAAATTTTTAATCAAAGAAAGAAATAAAATTAAAAAAGAAGAATTAGAGAGTTAAAAATTAGATTAATAGATGATTAGATATTACACATAAAATGATTCACTTATTAATTAAAATATTGAAAATGCAATTTCATAATTAGATAAAAAGATTGAATTATAATAGCTTAAAAGAGAAAAGAATGAATTAATGATGAAAAATAAAATTAAAGAATTAGTTGAAGATGAATTGAAATAAATTAATGAATAGAAATTTAAAGAGGAAGAAAAAAAAAGGATTGATAAACTCAAACAAAAATCTCTTAAAACTGTTAGTGATCGGGCACATCATTTCAACTAAAAAACTGAATTTATTGCAAAAAAGCATTAAGAATAAATATTAGAATAACAAGAAAAGGCATTTTAAAAAAAGAGGGAATAGTTAGAGTAAAAATACTAATTTACTTAGGTCAGAAGAATAAAGAGGATTTAGTCAAAGCAAAATTAAGTAAAAAGAGAAAGAATAAAAAGATTTTATAAAATAAAAATAGACTAATGATAGAATTTAATAGTTAAAATAATAAGAAATAGAATAATGTAATTAACTTTATAAAAAAATTGAATAAAAATTAAATAAATCTCATGCCAATCGAATAGGTTAATAGGATAACTATAAGGCTAATATTATATTAAACTAATCACAGTTTAAAGTAGAAGAAACATAAAAATATCTTGAAAAATATATAGCAAAACAAAATAGATTCAGAAAAAACTCTTAAAATTCCTTAACATCCTAAACTTAAACTTCTAACTTGAAAAAACGAAAGAATTTAAAATAATAAATAGAATAGCAAAAACCAGATAATTACTCTTCTTTAGATGAAAATGTTTAAGATAAAAAGTTAAACAGATTATTGTAACCTCAATTAAATAAGAATAATAAATCTAGAAGTTTAGTAAACTTAGAAAAAGTTAAATTCTAATAATTAGAGAAAGTAAATAAAGTTCTTGAAAAATAAAGATCTGGCAGTGTAGTTTAGATTTAAATTAAAGAAAAAAAGGATATTCTTAGGGATGTAAGTAGAAGTATTTTCTTAAAAAAAAGTTTATATCAGGAACTTTAAAATGATATAACTAAAATAAAATAGAATGTTTCAAAAGATTATCTTGTAAAGTAGATATCTAAATTGGATTGTTCTGATTTAGTTTAGAAATATATTAAATGAATAAATCATAAGTAATTATTAACATTATTTATATAAAATTTATTTGTTTTATTTGATTAAGAAAACACAAATAAATTAATAATTATTAAAAAAAAAGATTTGTTAGTTTAATTTGAGAATATATATACATTATCAAGTTATAAATGGTTATATTGAAACACAATTTGTGAATAACTACTAATTTTCTATACACATTATTATTTAATTTTCTGTTCTTAAATTATAGTGTTATTGTAAACTCATATCTGAAGTTAAAATTTTGTATAATAAAAATTCTAACTCATGCTATTGTTAACTTTTTCTTATAATAATTTTATCTTTAGGCCCCAAAAGTCTAACCAACCAAATACTTATTGGTATTTCTAGATTAGATATTCCTTTTGAATTATGCTTTAAATCTGAAAAGGACATAGGATTTATTATTGGAAAATGTTGTGACTCTTAGTTGGAAATTATGTTCTTACATTAGTACTTAAATTTTACTTTTATCATATTATCATTTTAGTATTAATCTTCTTCTAAATAGATATAAATCTTCCCTAAATTTAAATCTAAAATATAATAAAACAAATTTAAGAAAAGTTGTTTCATTTTTGTGTTGTTAGATACAACATATGAATTTTTCAATTTATTGATGACTTCTATTTCTGTCATTATATCATGATTCAAAAAAGAGATCGATTTAATTACTTATTCAAGCAAAAGGAAAATATTGAAATTTGTTAATGGATTAATATCACAAGATAATTGTATAAAATCAATCATATTTCTAAAGGAATTCCAAGCCTTATTTAATTAAGAAAGATGCTCTTTAAATAAACTTTCTTTCTATATTATACTAAAATCACTTATATGATTAAAATCATACAAGTTTGTTAAACCTTTCTTAAAAGTAGAATTAAAGATAGAGATAAAATATTTTATAATAAGTTTATAATTCTCTAACTTAAGTGTTAATTTTTTCATTTTTGTAGAAATCTAATGTTATTTAATAATAATTAATGCTTGAGGAGTTTTATAGTGATGTATTTTATAAATCACTATTTATTTTGAGTTAGATGTAGAAATATCATTCTATCCAAAATTATTTATTAAAAATTCTTCTAATTCTACCTAAGAAGAATTTTTATTTAAATACTCAAACATTTAAAAGTCTTTTTTTGGCTTTAATTCTTTAAGGAAGAAAAGTAAAAATGTTTCTAAATTAATTTAAGTATTTTAATTTTTATATTTTTTATTTAATTAATTAGTTTGTTGTTTAGGCTAAATAAATATCTTTCTTATGCGTTGTTTGAAGTCTAGTTATTGAAATTAATTGAATTTTTGTTTTTCTAGTAAGGATGATAATTTAATAGATTTAATTTCTTCATCAAATTTAACTTTAAAGATATCAAACATATCTTAAGAATTAAAATAATTTTGCAAAATTTTATTGATATTTAATTTAAAAAATTATTTTCTTTTGAAAATTTCTTATTGTATACCAAATTGAATATCCATAAAAATCATGACAGCAAACTTCAAACATTATGACCAAAAAGTATTATTATCATAAGGACCTACATATAAATTAAATGCTAAAGTTGGTATCATTACTATGTATTTGGCTTAAATCTCAACAGAATTAAGGATTCTAAGTTTAACTGATATCTTACGAAAGTGATCCTAGACATATAAAATATCCATCTAGATAAGTATCTTGGTTTGGAGGTATATCCATATATCGATTGAATGGATAAAAAAAATTAAATATTAAAGCAACCATCAAAAGTAAGTATTTATAATAAATTGATGTTTTTTTCACATATTTGTAGGAGATAATTATAAAAATAAATCCAAATATATTGAAAGCTAAAGAAGCCCAACTTTATTCAATACCTTTTTAAATTGTAAAAACACCCAATAAAAATAGTACTAAGAGTTTTTATTAATGTTAGATTTTAATGGTTTCATTTCTTTGGAAATTATTATATTGTCTCTCAGTTTCAGCATCTAGGATTTTATGAAAGAAGATTTTCATAATGTATTTATTATTTTATTAATTTAATTGATAATTTGAATAGAGATTGTTTTATGCTTTTATTAATTAGAAATTTGAATAAAATTTTAAATAAAAAAGTTTTGTGCATGAAATACTTCAATATTCTTAATCCCAATTTGGGTCTTTTGCCTTTTCTTTTCTATAGATTGCTGCATTTAAATTTTATAATTCTTTCATGATTGGAGTACCTTGTACATCTTTACCTGTAGATGGCATTTTTTATTGTGGTGGTAAATAAGGAGGTTTCATTTCTTTATCGAAAAGTTTGTCCTGAATAAAAATAATGAATATACCCAATCAAATTGATCGAACCATTGATTGGCCTTTAAACTGGCATAAGATCCTCCTAATCTCAGCTCAGGTGTTTTATTTAGTAATTATTCCATAAATTTCTTAGCTTTTCTATCTTTTAGAAATTAAGGATAGGATAATTGTTTTTTTTAAATTTCTTCATATATTTCATATGGATCTTCAGCTTCTTCAGCATAAGGAACTTATCCGCACATAAATTCATACATGCAAATACCAATTGACCATATATCAACTGGGAATGTATAACCTTTTCCTTATAAGATTTCTGGAGCCATATAATGTGGAGTTCCAATTATAGTATATGTTCTACCACCTTTATGATTTAAGAATTTCGCTGTTCCCATATCAATTAATCTCACATATCCTTTTTCATCAACCATTATATTTTCTGGTTTAATATCCCTATAAACAATTTTTTATTTATTAAGATACTCTATACAGAGAATTAGAGATCCTATATAGAATTGAGTATCAAAAGCACTTAATAATCCAATATCTCTTATAACATCGAAGAGTTCCATTCCTTTAATGAATTCTACAAGGAAGAAAACATGATTGGAATCTTAGAAACTACAATAATATTTCATTAGAAATGGATGATGAACAGATGTTAATACTTATTTTTCTTATGCTAAATGCTTTTCTAAATGTTGATCAACAATCTATTATTTAGATATACATTTCAAAGCATAAAAATGAGGAGGATTATCTTTTGGATTTTTAACCAGATAAACATTCCCAAATTATCCTTATCCCAATTTTTTTAAAGAAGTAAATTCTTCCAATTTTAAATGAGAATAATCATGTTTATAACTTTATTATTTCTTGTGTCTATAATATATTATAAATTATAAAAATACTTTTCATTTATTTTTTAATTTTTATTAATGACTTAATCTAAAGACCCACCAATGACTTCTTCAAATCTTTTAAAATCAATTTCTGCAAGTATACATTTATCTTTGGCAATAACTGGATCACTTAATTATTACTTATTAAAATAAGTATCACCAAAAACTTAACCTTCACTAGCGGCTTTCATTTTAGACCCAGTCTGCCTTAAGTATAAATGTATAACATTACAAATATTAATTCTCCTCTTAGAACAATCACTAACTTCTATACTCTTTCTTCAAATACAATTGCTCCTTATTCATAATTAAATTAGTTCATATTTTACACGATCTTTTATATTTACAATTCAGTTAATTATCCTAAAACCTAATGTTTTTCAATTGCCCATATTTATTTATTAGTAAACATAATAACTTATATTTTGTCTCCCAAAATTTTAGTTAACTCATCCCTTGTAATTACAAGACATCTCACATCTTCTTCTGCTGCTTTAACTGTTGCTCCTCTTGTAGAATTTTAAAATAATGCCATTTCTCCAAAGGATTCACCTTTCTTCATTTTTCTTATTTCATTATCATTTTATATCACAGATACAGATCCTTTCTTAATAATAAAAAATGAAGTTGCTGATTCACCTTGAGATACTATAATTTCTCCTTTTTTAAATTGCACAGTAAATAATACACTAGAAATGGCTGATCTTTAATCAAACGTTAAAAATTCTAATCGATGAGTGGGATACTTTACCAAAAGATTTAAGATTTTCTACAAATTATCTATTCTCTTCAAATTCATGCATTCTCATATCTTCAATCATCTTTCTAAATAGATTTCTATCAATAGCCCAAAATGCACAATCTCCTACTGCTCTCACTGATGCAGATCTTGGAGCATTATATAAAAGTGCTCTTTCACCAAATGAATCTGATTATTTTAATACTTTCTTTACTTCTCCATCTATAATTATTTAACATTATCCACGTTCTTTAAAGTATAAGATAAATTATACCTATTAAAAAAAAGGAACTTGCCTTAAGATCTCCTTATCTGAATACAAATTGACCATCTGGTGTAGTGCAATAGAACATCTATTCTAAAATAGCTTCCCTGAATAGAATATATATATATTGTACTGTTCCTATTGAGAAAGTGATTAAAAAAGAGAATTCGTAGTAAATGCATTCAAAATAAGTTAGTAATCAAAAGGTGACTTCTTTTTGTTACTTTTTTAAATGTTTTCTACTATTTCCTCTTAATCCTAACGAGCTTCAACCTTAACAAGCTTTTTTCTATCATTACGTTTAAGCTTTCATTAGATAGTAATTGATACTTCCACTTCTAGTTTTTCTGCGACTGCATCAGGTTCATAGTCTCCCTTATTTCCAGTATTTCTCTTTTTTTAGATGATTTATGAGCCTCCTCCATGATTTTATGATATGGTGATGGTATCGCCCTTCTTTTTTGGAATTAAACTATTAAGTTCATTTTCAGCGTCTTGTTTCTTACAAACACTTCCCATCAGTTAATTTAATTTTTGAATGAGTATTAAATCAATAGGAAATTACATCCTTGGTAAAACTTTAGGAGAAGGAACCTTTGGATAAGTCAGATTAGGTTAGCATACTATTACAAATGAGACTGTTGCAATTAAGATTTTAGAGAAAGATAAAATGAAAGAAGGAATCGATTATGAAAGGATTTCAAGGGAGATTAATTGTCTTAAGAAACTACGTCATCCTAATATAATATAGATATATGAAGTAAAGATGACAATTATTTGAAGATAGTTTAAACTGTACACTCTTTATATTTGATTATGGAATATGCACCTGGAGGAGAGTTATTTGAAGTTATAATTAGAAATTAAAGATTAAATGAAAAAGAATCTGCAGAGTATTTGATGTAAATTCTTTCAGGAGTTTAATATATGCATGACAATTATGTTATGCATAGGTACTTATTTTATTAAATATTAGAGATCTAAAACCTGAGAATTTACTATTAGATGAAAATAACAATATCAAAATTGTGGATTTTGGTCTCTCAAATTAATTTTAGGATGGCTAATTACTTAAAACTGCATGTGGCAGTCCTTGTTATGCAGCACCAGAAATGATAGCTGGTAAAGAGTATGATCCAAAATCTGCAGACACATGGAGTTGTGGTGTTATTCTTTATGCAATGGTTAATGGATATCTACCTTTTGAAGATAATAACACTGCCTAACTATATAGAAAAATTATTTAAGGAGAATATGCTCCTCCAAAGTACATGAGTCCTCTATGTAAAGATTTACTTGAAAAAATATTATAAGTCGATCCTCTCAAAAGGTACAATATTCAATAAATACTTAAACACTATTGGATTCAAACTTGCATTACCAATCCTATTCTTACTCCAGGATATGGAGAAATCAATATTTGCAATGAGGTTTTACAATAATTGGCTACCTATAATTTCAAATTACCTTAAGCTTATGCCTATTTAAAAGCCAATAAACATGATCCTGTCACAACTACTTATTATTTATTGTTAAATAAATATTTACGAGAAAGATAGTAGGATAAAGAGGAAGCTTTTTAATATAAATTAATTTAAATTCCTCCTCCTCAACATCCTCAAGAAGCTATCCTTAAAGAAACTTCTAATATTTAATCTCAAAGAATTAGTTAAGTTGACACTAAAGAAAATAAAACTCCATTGCGAAACACTCAAGAATTAAAATCAACTAATTCTCTAAGAACTTTTAATGATCAAAATTCTTAATAAGAAAGAATCTCATAGGTACCAGAAACATAAAATTAACATGAGGTTGAGGGTGCTAATGAAAATTTATAACTTAATCTATCATAAATTAATCCTGTGAATAACAATCAATTTGAAATCAATCAGGATTAACCATAAGAAATTGATATAAATACAAGCAATAACATGAATTAATTGAATGTTTCTACTTAGATTCCCTTTGTTGAAAGACCCTCTATTCAAACATCTTTAAATAATACACCAATTTACTAATCGAATGTTAATTACAATTAATATGATTGTAGTTCTCGAGTAAGATAGGTTTCACTTAGTGTTGAGAAAAAACCTGAAACCTTATTTCCTACAGTAGAATAAATTAAAATGAAAGCATAATAATTTAAATAAAGAGCCCTTGAAAATTAAGATCGTTCACCTGCTCCATAAAAACCAAGAACGTTGAAAACTCCATTAAGATCTACTCTTTATAGAGCTCCTAATTTTAGTAATAATTAACACTCTTACGAAAGACCATAAAGTCCTTTAATTGTTGTAAGACAACATGAAGGTCCATATCATATTAATTAACTTGTTTTTATAGATCCATAAAAAATTACTCAAAAAATTATAACTCATTTGTAATCTTAAAATTACGATGTAAAAAGAAATAAATTTGAATTAAAGATAAGCAAAAATGATTTTTTGATGAGTTTCACTATGGCTCTTTTATGTGATTCTGTTTATGTTATAAAATGCTCTAAAATATAAGGAGACTCAGAAGAATATGAAAAAATTTATAAATAAATAATTAAGTTGAGATGAAAAATTTTATGTGATATCATTCTAATATGCCACTACTATTACTATCTTATTTAGATAATTATTATTTTTCAACATCTGGTAAATCTGAAATACTTATAGAATCTTTTTATTGTAAAACCATTTTTTTAGGTAATGGATTTACAATGTTGAATTAGATATTTGATTTTTTAGTTTTTTATTGTTCTTTTTATTTTTTAATCTTTTCCAATAACTAAACTAATTTTTGCTATAGTTAAGAATAATCTTCATTTTCAATAGTTTCTTCAAAATATTCAATTTATCTTTCTTTTCTATATGTTCTTCTAAATCCTCCTAATCTTGGTAGATTCTTAAGTTTGCTAGCTTCAATGTATTGATTGTTAACAGTTTTAAAGATTGACTATTATTGTTAAAAAGGGGATGGTTTTGAAAATTTAGATTGATTGGAATTTCTTCTAGGAGAATTTTAAGGAGATTAAGCATTAGAGAATACAGTTTAATGATGTATGGAAATATTTGGCGAGCCTTCAGATTCATGAGAGACTTCATCAATTTTAATGGAAGGTTTATTAAAATTGGATCTTACAGAAGAGATTAATGGTGTATCAGAGTTAGTAATTTCATTAGAGGATGAAACTTAAATGGATGATGTTCTATTTTCAATTCTTTTTGGACTGCATCTAAGATTATGACTAATGTATCTAACTTATTTAGGAGGATGTTTTGGTTGTTCATTTTTAATTTAGGGATTCTATGATGATGTATGATCTTAATTAAATTAAGAAATGATAGGATGAATTTGTCCAATTAATTTGATATTATTTTCATTATCTCTTTTAACTTAATCTGGGATTGATAATTATATTACTTTTTCTGGTTATTGTTGGCTTTCAGATGTAATAAGATTCTATTAAGAAGTATCTTCTTATGTATGTAATCTAGTAGTTAATGTTTCATCTGGTATTAAATGGTTAGTTCTCTTTTTAAAGAATCCTAATTTACTAGATCTCATGGATTTAATATCTTATTCAGATTCTTCACTATATTCAATGAATTAAACAGATTCTCGTTATTTAATTGATTTATAGATAGATTAGGTTCTTTTTTTATTGAAAAATTCAGAAGTTTATGATAATCCAGTTAAATCTTATAATTTTTCAATGGAATCTTTTTCTCTTTTTAATTTTTCTAATGAAATGGTTTTAATTTCTTCAAAATATTCTGGAAAAGCTTACAATATTTTTTTAAAAATATCCTATTCAATAGCTAATAATTCACACTCTAATTCAGCTCTAGCAGAATGAAATCGTGCACTATTATCAAAGATTTCAATTTCACCAAAATAACTACCTGTTACATATGTTTTAAAAGTGATAGAATAGACTCCAATAACCATATTGACTCTTCCATTAACAATAAAATAGACTTGATTTGGATATTCTCCTTTATTGTAAACAAATTCTCCAGCATTAATTTTTAATGGTTATAATTTAGGTATAAGTGTAGATATAAAGACTGAATCTTTATTTTTAAAAAAAGATACTCTATTTTTAAGACCAGCATACATAGCTTATGCAATTTAATATTTAAGATTAGTAGGTATTTCTGATAGAAATTCATCAACTTCAGCAGATGAGAATATATTAATCATTGAATTATATTCTAATACCTTTCTAATTTTATGTTTCATTTATAAGGACAATCTTGTCTCTTCGCAAAATTCATCCATAAATGTAACCTTGCTTTATAGATGAGATTCTCTAGTATCTAATGTACCCATCAAAGTAGATAATGAACCTACAGTAAAGGAATAAAAGCCAACTCCAAAAAACATCCAAAATATACAAACTATTCTTTCAGCTAAGTAATTATTCATGCTTTACTCTCATTAAAGGCATGGATATCTCCAAATCCTACTGTACATATTGTTGTTACAGCCCAATATATTGATGTTAAATATAATTCATATTCATTTCTATTTAACAAATCTAATTCATATACCCATGTATTTGATTCAAAATTGTTTAGTTTTGCTACCAAATACCAAAGACAACCCATTATATGAACACAAACAAGAACTGTCCCAAAAAACTTTAACACTCTCAAAGTTGTAGAATTTAAATTTATTAAATCTTAAATTGCTGAAAAACAATCATTATGATTCTAAGAATTCTACACTGTTGACCACATTCTACTAATACTAATTAACTTATACATTCTAGGTAATCGTGTCAATCTATTTTATTTATATTATTGTAATACTTAAAATATTATGATAACTTTTATGCTTCATTATTAAATATTTGATCAGTTGGAAATATTGCCATTAAATCAAAAATAAACCATGTTCTTACATATTATGTAGCAATCTATTAACGATCAGCAATAAGAACTCCTTCCTCATTAAAATATGCTGTATTGAATGTAATTAAAATATCCAGTAAAAATAATATATCTACTATTAATTCCAAAGTAAACCATATCATATTAAATTCTTCTATAAATGCTAATCGAATCGGAGTAATAAATGCTGTATACATTAATAAAATCATTAACACATATTGCCAATACTTCTTAAATTATGAATCTGGTAAGAATAGGTGTTCTATTATTCATCTATATTATTTATACTATGTTTCTATGGCATTGGTTTACTTATTTATTAATTCTATTTATTTAACATTGATTCCAACTCCTATATCACTTCATGTCTCTTTATTGATGTCTCTACTCTACAACTTGTACCATACAATTTTACTTCATCATATAATCTTTTCATCCTTCCTATCA
This sequence comes from Paramecium sonneborni, assembly GCA_905182985.1. NCBI lineage: Eukaryota > Ciliophora > Oligohymenophorea > Peniculida > Parameciidae > Paramecium > Paramecium sonneborni. Next base: position 175,200 of record CAJJDN010000161.1, on the reverse strand, counting down.
TACGTAATTCTTAGCATAACTCAACATATTACTTTTTCTAACTCTATCCCATTTCTTCATTAAGTTCTATTCAAATATTTAATTGCTTTTCTCCTTCTAACGAGCTATTGTTAGATCTTCCTATGCCAATTATCTCTGTCTCTCTTTAATTTATTAAAACACTTCAAAATCACTTTAATTGAATTCAAGAATATTCACATCTGCTTATTATTACTACTTATCTGTCATAAATGATGTAAAATATTTTTGAAATGCTTTTTGTCTACTCTTTTAAACATCTAATTTAGATTCTTCTATTTCTGCCATCAATTTATTATTTTCCTATCCTTCAATTATCCTTTTGAAATTCAAACTATTTATCTGAACTTACAATTTCTTCTCTGCTTAAACTTCATCCTTATGTAATGGTAAGATTTTATCCATATATTCCAATTTATTCAATTATTCAACCATAAGTTACTTCTGTATTTATAATGAATCCATTAATAAAAAAATATATAAATTAATTCATTGTACTATTTATTTATAATCTGTATCATCTATATACATTATTCTCATTCATTTAATTTCCTTACTTTGTAAATTCTAAATTTATGTTTATTCTCCTTATTCATCATATTAATTGTCTTTTAATATTTTATCCCTTCAATTCTCTTATTATTATTCCTTTTTCTCATTTATCAATACATCTTAGAATTCTCATATTTATCAATTATAAAATTTTAAAATCATATATAAGTATTATGTTTTAATATTCAAAAATTGTCGTTGGCATTATTCAATCCTTCAAACATCCAATTAGTTTCTTCGATATATTTTAATTATCCCTTTAATTCACCAAATAGTTTTTATAATTAATCTTTTTCTGAAAGCTATTTTGATTATTAATTTTGATTATGTGTCATTTCTGTTAATAATTTATAAATAATACTTCCATTTTTTGTATATATTCTTTGACAAAGATCATGTCTAAAATCATCATCAACATTATGTTTAGAATTATTTTATGGTGGTGTGTCCATTTCGAATAATAAATAATTTTGAATAATATATAATAGTTAGTTAGATTTTGATATTTATCTATAAATATATATTATAAATAATTTGATTGATTATTTATGAAATATAATATAGACATTATAATAATAACTAATAAAAGTAGAGGATAGAAACTAATAATATGTACGATATAATAATTAAATTATATCAATTAACGTATTTGGGTGTTCTTGGTCTAGCTTAAGGAACATTTTTTTTATCTTGTGATTTTAGTATTTAAAATGAGCACATTAAGGTTTCATCTACACTCATAAGTGCTCCTAAAATAATATTAATAAAATATAAATAACCTGAATTATCAAATTCACCACAATAATTTGGTGCAGAGAAGATAGTAACTAATTATCTTTTAGCAAAGAATTCATAACCTTCTTCAACAACTTAATGTGCTCTACATACTAGATCCATATCATTTTTTTTTAAGAAACTTGCAATAATATCAGGTCCAAAAATATAAGAAACACCTCTCTCATTATCTATATAAATAGGAGATAATTAAGTAACCTTGCCATCCTTATAAATCTTTTTCAGGATCTGACCATAATAAATCACACAATAATCCAGTGTCTGGTACTTCAATTGGTCTCATTATCCTATGTATTTATTCCAAATTTGTTAATTCAGGTGATAGTCCTCCATGCATACAAATAATCTTTTCATCTATAACTGCACAAACAGGTAAACAATTAAAACAATCTGTAAATGTTTTCCATAATTTTATATTATATCTCCTTTTACATTCATCATAGAATCCATAAATCCGATTGATTTGTGAACATTCATGATTTCCTCTAAGAAGAAAGAAATTCTCAGGATATTTAATCTTATAAGCAAGTAATAAACAGATAGTTTCTAACGATTACCTTCCTCTATCAACATAATCTCCAAGAAATAAATAATTAGCTTCTGGGGGATATCCTCCATATTCAAATAATCTTAACAAATCTGTATATTGTCCATGTATATCACCTTATTATATTTATAGTATATTACCACATATTTTTATAGGAGCTTCCAATTCCAACAACATTGGTTAAGTTAAGAAAATCTCTCTACTTTTTATACACAATGATCTTATTTCACTCTCTGTTAGATTCACTGGTTTTCCATTACGAGCCCCTTTAGTTTCTAACAATTTCTCAATGATCTATTATGCAAATACAAATCACCTTATCAACATCAATGTCCTTATCCATTTTTTATTATATATTAATAATTTATGAAAAGAAACAAGACTGAAAACCAGTATTCATATTCACTTAAGTAGATTCTCTAAAACTAATTACATACGATTATTAAACCTTGATAAGATTCATGTATCTCTGCCAACTACTCCAAGAAAAACTAAATTCAAATCTCTTATCCCTAGTCATTAAGATGTTCAAAATCATCCCATTTTATTAAGTTCATTATTATGTGATCTACCCTTCAATAATACTAACATTAGATAAATACCTACTCTTCCTACTTCTAATCATTATTATTGTAAAAGTACTACTAAAACACATACACCTTCATCTATTTAGATTATGCAAACCAAAAAATTACAATTTAATCATAAACCTTAAAGATTTTTAGTTAAATTGAATAAAAAAATACCAAAAATACTATCCAAATAATCTTAAATCATTAGATCTCAAACATATCGCCCTAATTAAACTGCTACCAAATTTCACTCACTTACTATTGATCCCAAATTTCAACTCATTAATGATATTACAAAAAACGATTTCAAATCTGAAATACTCTCCAAATAAACTCAACCTAATTTAATCTCAGTCCCTTAATTACCAAATTCTAATAAAGTCTCTAGATATAGAGATTTCTCAGAAATTGATGATTTTAATGTAATTAACATTTCTATATAAGAACAAACTTTATGGAAGCAAACAAATCAGAGGATTACTTAATTTCCAAAAATTTCCATCTGAAAATATTCCATTAAAACATAAATANCATAAATCCGATTGATTTGTGAACATTCATGATTTCCTCTAAGAAGAAAGAAATTCTCAGGATATTTAATCTTATAAGCAAGTAATAAACAGATAGTTTCTAACGATTACCTTCCTCTATCAACATAATCTCCAAGAAATAAATAATTAGCTTCTGGGGGATATCCTCCATATTCAAATAATCTTAACAAATCTGTATATTGTCCATGTATATCACCTTATTATATTTATAGTATATTACCACATATTTTTATAGGAGCTTCCAATTCCAACAACATTGGTTAAGTTAAGAAAATCTCTCTACTTTTTATACACAATGATCTTATTTCACTCTCTGTTAGATTCACTGGTTTTCCATTACGAGCCCCTTTAGTTTCTAACAATTTCTCAATGATCTATTATGCAAATACAAATCACCTTATCAACATCAATGTCCTTATCCATTTTTTATTATATATTAATAATTTATGAAAAGAAACAAGACTGAAAACCAGTATTCATATTCACTTAAGTAGATTCTCTAAAACTAATTACATACGATTATTAAACCTTGATAAGATTCATGTATCTCTGCCAACTACTCCAAGAAAAACTAAATTCAAATCTCTTATCCCTAGTCATTAAGATGTTCAAAATCATCCCATTTTATTAAGTTCATTATTATGTGATCTACCCTTCAATAATACTAACATTAGATAAATACCTACTCTTCCTACTTCTAATCATTATTATTGTAAAAGTACTACTAAAACACATACACCTTCATCTATTTAGATTATGCAAACCAAAAAATTACAATTTAATCATAAACCTTAAAGATTTTTAGTTAAATTGAATAAAAAAATACCAAAAATACTATCCAAATAATCTTAAATCATTAGATCTCAAACATATCGCCCTAATTAAACTGCTACCAAATTTCACTCACTTACTATTGATCCCAAATTTCAACTCATTAATGATATTACAAAAAACGATTTCAAATCTGAAATACTCTCCAAATAAACTCAACCTAATTTAATCTCAGTCCCTTAATTACCAAATTCTAATAAAGTCTCTAGATATAGAGATTTCTCAGAAATTGATGATTTTAATGTAATTAACATTTCTATATAAGAACAAACTTTATGGAAGCAAACAAATCAGAGGATTACTTAATTTCCAAAAATTTCCATCTGAAAATATTCCATTAAAACATAAATACAAAACCATCAGAACATCTTTAATTTAGTATTTGAGACACTTAGAAAAACTAAAATTAACAACCAAAGAATTTTTATCTAATAAAGTTTTTCCTTGTAAACCTTTTGAAAACCCTTAATCTAAACAATTTTTTTAATTGTGTAAATAGGGTTAAGATAAGGAAGTGATTTAATTGTTAGATGATAACAAATATTTAGTATATGAGTATGATCATCTATTAATGACAACTCTTCATTGGTGTGCGATGAGAGGTTTAGAATCTACAGCGAGGATTTTATTGAGATATGGTGCTGATCCAGATTCTTAAGATATCGTTGGAAGAACTCCTTTATATCTTGCATTGATTCATAAATAAAATAATATAGCTTACTTCTTGATTTTGAATAAGGCTGATCCTTGGAATAAAATGAATCTGAATTATGAGGAATCTGTTGCTGAAAACCCTGAAGGTAAAACCATGCTACATTAAACAAGAAGGGTAATTAATAAATACTGATAAATATATTTAGACTCATATTTTACTACGTATGACTCCAGCTGATTAGAGATAATTCATATGGTAAAAGGAACAATTATAAATGTATGAACCCAAAAAAAAGAAGATTTCATGTTAATAATGAAATATATAATTTTATACTAATGTATCATACCTATTATCAATTTATTTTAATCTAAAAGAGTTTTCTAATTGATATTTTAATTACACATGACTAATGAATTAGGAGTGGGTTTTGGAGCCTATAAATTTTAGACTATAATTAGCAATGAAATGAGAATGACAAAAGATTCTGTTCATCGTACTCGAATATAGACAGAATCAAGAAAATCAATATAGGATAAATGTAAATACTAATTCCAAAATGCAAAGAAAAAAATTATTTAAAAGCTTCAAGACCCAAATGAAAGAGAACGTTTTAATACTCAGATTCAACTTGAATAAGTATCTAATGATAGTGTATCTGATGATTCAGAGAATTAAACACTTTAATTGCTTGAATATAAGAAAAAGAAAGAAAAAGAATATATACTTTAAGTATCAGATTCTAGCAGTTCCAATAGTTTTGAATCTTCTAATAGTTTCAATTAATCTAATCATTAGGCAATAAATGAACCAAATGTTTATGAAGAGGAGAATAATTTAGCAGGGTAAAATCTTAAAACTTTAACCACTCCAACTATTCTTAAATCTCCATAAATATCACAAGTAATTATACTTATATTAATACTTTATTTTTTAGTCTAGAGTATAAATTGCTAAATAGAAGGTAATGGCTATGAAAATGACTAAATATCCAATAGTTCGAAAGGACATTGATTTTTTAAGAAGTTTATGTCAAAATTAAAACTTCATTAATAATGATAAAGCTATACTAGAAGAATATAAATTAGATAAAGAAATATGTGTTGATATGGATTGCCAAGATATTATCACATTCATGAGACTTTAACATGAAGTAGAAGAAATGAGAAGAAAATAAATTGAATTTAATACACAAAAAGAAAGACATTATGAAATTGCTTAAAAATTTAACTAAAAAACTAATAATAAAGTTGAAGATAAAGATAATAAATTTTGGACTGTAATGATGGCTAAAAGGTTTATCAAAAATATGAAATTAAAAATTGATCATACATCACCACCTAAACATTCCATATAAGCTATTAATCTTATTAGGAAAAGCACTAGAGGATCTATTTTAAAGAATTAATATTGAAAATCAATCTCATATTTTTTAATCATTATATATTAAAAAATTAAATGGCAAAAGAAATTGAAGAATATTTTATCAAAAGACTGTCTTCTTATTTATTAGAATATTTATAAGATTTCTCATAAAATAATATGGCTAAAGTAATATAAATCTTTATTAATAAAGTTTTCCTTAGGAATCTCTTCTAATATTGTATTAAAGAATTTGTCCATCAAAAAACAAGCTTTACTTAATTTCAAATTCCCGCTATATATTATTGATGGCAAAATCAATTCCATTACTTTAAATGTAAGTTTATGAACTTAAAACCTTTAAAGATGCCACTTAATTATAAAAAACATTAACCAGAATTAATCATTGAAGGAGTAGAGTTACTTGTATGTACAATTTAAGAGATCAACTAATTCACTTAAAGCAAAGATAATCAATAGTAAGGAGTTGAAAATTTGAAAAAACATAAATTAAAATTGTGGGAAGAATAAATGGCAAAATATTTTGAAAAATTATCTCCTCCAAATTGGATTCAAAAAATTGTTGATGGTATTTTTAATAATATGTCTATTATTATAAAGTAATTTAATTTTAGATTTTACAATTTCTCAATACTTGAATAAGAAACTATTTTAAGAATTAAATTTGATGCATATATTAAAGCAACAGATAATGAATTTAAATAGAACTTTAATAATGATCATAATAGCACATTTAAATTACTATAAATAAATAAATTAAGTATATCATTGAAAAAAAATCCATCTAATATTCTAACTAATAAAAATGCTTAAATGATTCTTATGCCTATTGACATTGAAATAAAATATACTGTAAATAAAAATTATGAATAACTTACCTAACCAATTATGATACTTGAAGTTTTAATATAGTCTCCTGTTATATTTAATTTAAATAAGGAATTAAAAAATTATTTAATAAAATTAAATGAGGTACTATCATGTTAAGAAATAATTTAAGATAATTTTCATCTTAGACCTACAAAAGAAATAAAAAATAATTACTCAGAGAAAGAAATAAAAAAGATTTATTCAGAATGGTGGAAATATTTTATTAATTCTATAATTTTAAAATAAAAGAGTTAAAAACTTGATTTAAGTTTCTCATATAAAAAACTAGTGTCAATGAAAAGATACATATAATTATATAAAAGAAAATAGAATATAGTTTTAGTGCCTTGGCTTTCTTAATGGACAGCAAAGGATGAAGTTAAATTTAAGAATTGTGAAGATAATTTATCTCTTAAAGATTTATTGAAATATAGAGAATGGGCATTTTAAGAAATTAGAATGGAAGCAAAAAGATATTATAATTCTGCAAAAGATGGTTAAAATGATTAAAGTGTAAAACCTTTATTAGAAATATGGACAAACACTATTAATAATTAAAATTCATTTAAAGATCATACAAAGAGAAATGATGATATTCCAATAGAACTTGATGATGATGAAAAAATTAATTTATATGAAATTTTAGAAAGAGATAAAACCAATGTTTTAGCAAGTTATTTGAAAGGTGAAAATAATCATCCTAATTAATTAAAGATTGATTTTAGACTTAAAATCCATTCAATTTTTATTTTGATTTTTGAAAATCGAGAACTTAATTTTGTTAAATATACACCTGAAAATACTAAAATATTTAAATTTTGTTAATGTAGATATCATATTAAACTGTTAAAAAAATAAACATCTACAAGAAAGAAAGTTAGATAATCATCTAATGTAAATACTCTAACTTAAGTATATAATGAAACTATAAAACAGAATGAAGATAAAGATTTTCATTCAGCTAATTATATAGATAGTTTTTATGAGGATATGGAAGATTTAAATGGAATTAGTTCAGATATATCTTAATCTTCTGATGGTTTTGAAAAGAAAAAAAAAGTATAGATATGTGAATAAAAATTAAATGCTGATTAACCTTTACATTAAAGATTTGTTCTTATGATTTGTATTATAGGAATTTAAGTTCCATTAAATATTTATTAAAATGGTGGAATTCAAACTCCTTAATAAAAGGGATAAAAAGAATTAGAAGAAAAGATTTATATAGGAGATATAAAATTAATTGCTCCAGGTATTTTATTAAAAATCATGGATGAAAAAGAACCTAAAAATTTTATCTAATCTCCTTTATTTAGAAAATCTCCTGAGGAATTTGAAATTAAAGAAAAAAAAGATTATAAAAAGTCTTAAATTAAATATTGTGAATTTTTTAATGAAATATTTGAAATTTCAGTTAATAAAGATTCATAATAATTTCTTAATAGTGAAATCTGTTATTAATTGTTAGGAGAGTTTTTGAAATTAAATAAAATGTTAAATGTAAAAAGTTTTTTAGATGATTATGAAAGAGATAAAAATGGATTTTAAGATTTTACTACTGAATAATTTAAGATCTATGATAAATATTTTGATGATAGATAAGAACCAGAAGATCCACTTTTTATTCATATCTCAAAATAATAAATACCTAATGAGAAAAGTGAGAAAAATGAAAAACATTTTTGGGATCTTCTTAGAAATGTAACTATAAATACAAATGATAGAGAAAAACCTAATTAATGGATAATTTGTGATAATAATGATAAACATGTTTTTCTTTAAGAATCACATAATAGAATTGTTGATATAATAAGAAAAGTTTTATTTATTCCTTTCATTGAAGAATTTGGAGAGTTAATACTACCAACATGTATAAGTAATTTAAAGGATAAATTGACATTCCCTTTAATTTAAACAAAAAAAGATTAAAATTAACAAAAATATGCATTATAAATATTTTTATATTTAAAAGGTGAAGAATCTGAATATAGAATAGTTAGAAATAATCAATCAAATAAAGTTAATTCAAAAGAAACAATTTTTTAAAAGAAAAAAAAATCTAAAAGTAAAATTAAGGTTAGGTTGACTGCAATTACTTTTTTATTATCAACAAAAGCTGTTAATTCATTGCTTTATTTTTTAGAAAATTAGAAATAACAAATTTTTGAATCACAAGCCTATTAATAATGTAAAGAAGATCATAAATTATTATAATGTATTGTAAAGAGTAAACCATTAGCTAATGAAACATTAAATTAATATAAATTAAAGTTTTCGCTTAAAATGAATGAGAAATTTAAAATTAGAATAGTGACTGATTCTATTGCAACTAAAATAAAAACAGAATTAAAACTTCAAATTAAGAATCTATTAATATCAACAATAAATTTAGAAAAGATGCGTGAGGATAAAGATTTTTAAAAAAATTTTACATATGTAGATAGAAATAAATTAGATTAATTTTTTTAAGAGTAAAAGTATTATTGTATAAATAAAATAATTTTAGAGTAATTTTAAATAGCTCATAAATATTTTTCGATTGATTATAGATATTATAATGAGGAGATGAAAAATTATGAAAAATAGATACAATCTTAAAGAAGTGGTAAAGAATAATTAAATTCCCCTCCATTAACTTTTTAAAGAAACAATAGTTAATAGCATTTAAGGTAAGTTTAACTTCCACTAAGACATGCTGTTACTACAAAAAATTAATAAGAAGATATGCAATAGTAAAGTAAACCACTAAATAAAATAAGTGGAATTAAATCTATAATATTGGAATCAAGATTATTAATTTATACACTTGATTCATTAGTAGAGAATCATCCATTAATTACAGATAAGAAATTATTTATTTAAATTCCATATTTTGATCTATAAATTAATGATTCATAAATATGTTTTATTGAATTATTAATGATAATTAATAAGAAATTGAAATAAAAAGAAAAGAAAAAACATCAAGAATCTAGATATTAGATGAGTAAAGATAGTTTGATGAGAGCAGAATTACTAATGTTATAAAAAGATCATAAAAAATAAAAAAGAGATTGTAAACATTGTATTTTAAGATTTCGTAAAAGTTTGTATTTGACTAATATAATATTTGGTTCAATTCCAAAAATTTAAAATGATATAAATTTATTTTCATTGTTTGAATTTGAAAATGAAATGATTTATATAAGAACATAATAGAAGAAAATAGAAGAATAAAAAATATCAAAAATAATAAAAAGTTAAGTAACTTTTGTTGAGAACCATAAAAATTCAGGAATATCAATTTAATTTAAAAGTACACCTAAAACAAGTAAGAGTATTTGTTATATAACTATTTTTGAAATGCCATTATTTATAATTACTCATGATAAAGGTTATTTTAAAGATACTATTGCAATTCATTGTAAAAAGACTCCAACATAACCTGAAATGTCTTAATCAAATAAATTAGAAATGCCAGGGAAACCTCCAGTAATAGAAAAATACAAATCTGTTAAAGATCCAGAATTAAATAAATAATCATAATAATTTATTATGGATGAAATAAATGAATCTAATATTTAATCTAACATTGAAAAAACTCATCTTGTTTTTGAACCATAATTTATGGTATTAGAATCATAAAATTTAAGTGATAAATTAGATGATAAATTTATGTTCTATTGCAGAAATAAAGAACCAGAAATGTTTAATCATGATTTTAATGAATATGAAGATAAGGATTAATCCTCATAACATAATTAACAAGATTATAAAAATGTGAAGGATCCAATATATTTATTATTCTATTTTCATAAACCTTTAAGAGCTAATCTATTATTATATGTAGCTGAAGAAATATATTAAGAAAGACATTCAAAAATGAAATTATTTTTTGCTATTGAAAATATTAAAGCTACATTTATTAATTAATTTGCTACATATAATCTTATTACTATTTTAAAAAACATCAGTACCATAATGAATATTTAGGAACAGGCATTTAATTTAATAAATAAAGATTTAATAAAAGAAGAAAAACAAAAGGAGGAATTAAAAGAAAATCCTTTAAAAATAATTGATGAATTGATTGTATGTGCAATTATTTAAAAAATCTATTTGAAATCAAATGAAACATTTTTTCAACTTATTTAATTGAGAGTATTCATATAAATATATTTGATGGAAAAATATAGATATAATCCTGTTTAGAAAAGATCTTATTAAAGTTATTATCCTTAAGGAGTAAATAACATTTAACTATAAAAAAATAGATCATCTATCAATTAACATGAAGAGGATTAAATTTTGAGATGTGAGATTATAAGATTTAATTTTAATTAAGTTTCTTAAGTTGAAATAAAAATAGTCAAGATAACTAAATAAAAGGGAGAACTCAGTTTATTAGTTGATGATATATAAATTAGTATAATGGGTAAACAAAAAGAAAATTTATTAGTTATGCCAGTAAAAGAATAAGGAGGATAAAGAGCTAAATATGCTTTACATATTAATTTATCATTTTAAAATTCATATCCTTTGATAAAAGCATAAGTAGAATAGGCTAAAATATTATTATCATAATAAAAAGTATAAGATTTATTAATTGCTATTAATAGTTTTTATCTTATAAACATAGAGGAAACTATTTCATTAAAATAACATTTATTAAAGTATATTTTTTAATAAGAACTGTATATCATTGATAGCAAGCAAAAATAAGTTAATATATTTGTCAATCAAATAAACAATTATAAAAAACCTTATAAATTTGCTTCAGAACTTATAATTGATTCATTGATTGTCAAATTACAAGAATAAGAAAAAGACTTTTTTTTATTTTAATTTTATTCAATTTACTTAAATAAAAAGAATCAAACCAATCTTTAACTATCAATATAATAAATAGAAATGAAACCATAAAATTTAGAAGGAGAACATATTATATATCAAAATCTAATTGAACCTATTGATAATAAATAAACTGTTGTTTTCAATTTAGAAAATAAAATAATTTCAATTAGAAATATGAAATTTTATTTAATTTCTAGATATATCAATGAACTTTAAGCATTTAAATAAAGAGTAGAAACTATATTATAGAAAAATTTGGATGAATTAAAAGAAAAATACTAAAAAGATTTCGATTTATAATTATAAATAAAACATGAAGAAGATTTTCTAAAAGAGAAAGATAATTTTAATTATTAAATTGAAATAAAGAATTCTTAATTTGTACTTCCAGAAACATCATAAGATAATAATTTTCTTATTGCTACATTTAAGAGTGGACATATCTATTTAAAAAAATAAAAAATATATTTAAAATTACCAGAAATTGATGATGAATTAATACCTAATTAATAATCAATAAATGAATCTTTATTTATTGATTATAAAGAGTAAATATAACCAGAAAATGGAGAATTTTATGTAATTAATGTTTTTGGTTGTTTTGATAATGTTTTGGTTAAGTATTAAGTTTAAAACAATCTAAAAATTGGAGAATTATTACAAGCTGGTATAAAATATAAATATACATATTAGAATAAATAACTACAAATATGGATATTCCAAGTTTTGAATAACATTGTGGTTAATCGAAATGGAAATTTAAAGATTAATGTAAATTAGAAATAAATAAATTGAAAATGAATCTTGATTTAGGAAAATTAATGAAAATTTAAAGTTTCTTCAAGAAGAATCAAAATGAAATATCACCTCTGTTCAATTTTTAGAAATCTCTTCTATAAAAGATAAATTTCGAAGTATTCTTAATTTAATTAATTTTAAGATTAAATTTAACGATAGCATACTTGCTTTAACTAGATATTAATAAGGTGATCCAGATAAAATACGTTAAATTAAAGAAAAATCAAAAGTTTATAATATATAAGCAAGAAAAAGTAAAAATTTTTCTCCTCAAAATTAAAAAAACTGAATATTTTTTTATAATTTTTTTCATTAAATTATTAGTTTTGTTATTCAACACAAAATTTCACATAATTTAAGAAGGTTACTTTAATATTCATCTTTTTATCCATTGTGTCTTCTATAATCTTACTATTTTTCCATAACTTTTCCAAATTTTGAATTATTAAAAATTTTTCTAACAAAATTAGTTACTCCTTTGTAACATAAATATTGTATAAAATTAGGAAATTCTATTAAATTCTATAAGGCTTATTAATCATATCCATCAAATCTATAAATTAACATAAGCAAACCTATAATAAAATTATAATTTTACATTCAACTTATTATTCATTCAATACATAATCATCATTATCTACAATTATGGAAATTACATCTTATTATAACAATATATGTAAATAATTATTTTGTGCATGATAAATTAAATTTCTCAAAGCCTATAAAATTTCATATATTATTTCAATTTCATTTTCTTGTCTTGCATATTATAAGAATTAAATAACAGTACCATTTTAAAAATAGTCAACTCTCTCATATGAAGTTTCTCCAAAAATATTTGAAAATGCAAAAATTGTCATTCTTCTAACTTAAGGTTAGAATTTTAAGTTTTAGAGTAATTTTTAATCTAATGACAAACTTTCGCTACTAAATTTATCAAAGTAATATTTTGATTAAGTTAAATTGCCTGACATTAAGACTCCTATTATTGCTATTGCCATAGATTTTTCATCTGGATATGAGTTTAATTATGAATTAAATGATAACTAATTAATTAGTTCTATTGTAGAAACATTAAATAAAGTTTTATTTCTGTTTAAATAATCAATATAATTTAGTAATTCATCCCCTATAAGAATTTCATCCAAACATGGTAGAGATATAAATACAGTTAAAAAATATCTATTTAATTGTTATTATAAGGCAACTTTAGAAATTTGTTCTATTTTTACAGTTAAAAATATTTCTATGATTGTTTAAATAACTTATTTTATTTCATAATCAAGTCTTTTTTGCTCTTGAATTTAAATTATCATTTATTTTATTATATCACATATTTTATCATATTATAATATGTGTTCCTAATGAGATTAAATCTAAATTGTTTATTTAAGAAACTCTAATTAATATTATACAGACAATTGAGTAACATTTGTTTAAAGATTACTATATAAAGTAGATTTACAGTATGTATCACAAAATACCATGCTTTTTTGACAACATAAAGTGAGTAACTCTAACATTTCTACAAAACATGGATTATCTTTGTTAAATGTCATAAAACAATATAAATTCCAAAACTTATTTCCTAATCCTTCCAAGTCAGGTTTGGCTAAATTTTCAATACATTTTTTCATTTCTGGTACAATTTACATTATTTGATTTGTCAAAGCTCTTAATTCACATCTTGGAGTATCAAAATCAAAATCATTTAAATTATCATTCAACTATTGAATTGCCACTTTGACTTTCAATTTTAATTCATTAACTTATTATTCTTCCATGAAGATCTAGAAGAACCTTTTTCTATTTTCTTAAAACTAATTTAAACGTTACTATTCGCGTAGCATTAAACGAAACTAATCTCGCTTTAATCTGGTGTTATCCATGAATTTAATTAGATAATTATATAATTAATAAATATTTACTAAAATATTAATAAAAAATATATTAGCTTCTATAAAAATAATTTTAATAATTCTTAAATTTGAAAAAAAGTAATATATTTTAACAAATCATTTTTCATCGAAAAAGGGTGAGCTAATACTTGTTGGTTTGTTATTACAATCAATAAAATTTTAAATTATAAAATGTATTATAAAAAACTTTTGTTATATTTAAATTTAAAATACCTAATATTTATTCGTCAATATAAAATATGATGTTCAAATAAAATGATTAATATAAATATTAAGTATAATGATTGCATTAATAACAGGAGCAGAAGCTGCATGGATTGGGGATGTTTTATTAGAATTAGTTCCATTATTAGCAAATTCTATCGCTTCTCTAGTAAGATTATCAAATACAAAACAAACTTAAGGAGTTAATATATTATTAGAATAAGAATTAGAATTATAAAGTGGATCATTTCGTAAGACAATATTATATAATAACTAACCAATTAATGATATTTAATTATCTGAAGTGATGAATGAAACAATAATATAAATAGATAGATGTTGTTAATCAGTTTGGAAATATATTCCATCAGGTATTGCAACAATAATTACATGGACATTAACTGGACAAGCAATGCGACATGAATTTATTATTATTGATACTATACATCATAGTTGTTGTCTTGAATTAGTTAAATGTTAAGGAGAATAATCAGAAGAGACTTAAAAACTAATTTTTAATATTTATGGAGTCCAAACATAGGAGTAACGATAAATTATTAGAAATTAAATACTGAAAGATAGATCATATAATAGAGTGTTATGTTCTATAAAGGTTTAACACTAATTATATTTGAGTTAAATAAATTATTTTTCAAATTTACTATTAATTAGTTGGAGGAAAATTTATTAGAATAGCAGTAAAACTGTCAATTTTTTTAATTTATTTTAGAAAATGAGTAAACAATATGCACGATCTTTATATTATTTTTCATAAGAATAACCAGATTATGATATAGTACTTTAATCAATTTTTGGGATTTTTACTGATAAACCTCTTTATCTTCCTAGAATTGATATGTTAGCAGTTGAGAAATTAGTTTGGCATGGATCTAAATTTTCTGATTAGATGAGAAATTCAATTGATAGTTTTATTAGAATAGTATAATCAATTAGGAATGGAATAGATTTTTCTTAAACAATTATAAATTGAATAGATCAATATATAAATATATATATGTTTAACTTAAATTATTAAGTTTTGACTATGTTTTTAAGTATTATTTAAAATTTTATTTTAAAAACATTAAGAAATATTTATCATGTAGGATTATGAATAATTCTATAATCTAAATGTCTATGTGATTTTTATTAATAAGTGTCTTCTATTTATGAAATTCTGATATAAACAATTTGAGAAGAGAATTATAAAAGTATTTGAATGTTCCACCTAAGTTTAATATAAATTAGATAAAGTTTGGTTTAATTGGCTTTGTTACAAAAATAATAGCCTTGAACTTAAATATTTTGTTCTCTTATTATGGTGATGTTTATACAATTTATAAGTTAAATGTGACGAAATAAATGATTTTTCATAAATATAAACGATGCCTTCACTTTGTTTTTGCTTTAAAACATCTAATTAGTGCAAGTCTATAAAAGAATCCTCATCTAATTGCCATTTCAGCTTCTCTCATAATTGTTTTATTGTTGTTGTTCAAAAGTGAACGTTTAGTTTGGAAATACTTAAGAATATCACTTTTATTGGAATTATGTTTTTATGATGCGCCCTTTACACCATCAATTGTTGCAACTTTATATAGTAAAATAACAAACAAATGGCTAATACTAATATTTTATAGTGTAAGAATAAGCATAATATATGCATCCAATTTCTAAATTATTGACTGGGTTTATCTTAGTGTTCAATTTGTTGCTTTATTTATATATATGTGCAATAAGGTAAATAAATATATCTAATATTTACAGGAGAGAAAACCTTTTTAGAGAAATTCTCAATTGATAAACAGAAATCAAAATTATAGTAATATGGGATTGATGATAGAGTCTGTGGAATTATATGATATTCTTAATAGAATACCTTGTGGAGTTTGTTTACTTGACAACAGTCTTTAAGTTGTTAGTTCTAATAATAAAGTGAGAAAATATGTTGCTTCATAAGTTGAAAACAATTTATAATAAGCACTATTTCTTGTTATATAAAAGTATTTATATCTATCATTTAGAGCGTATTTGCATTCTTAATAAAATAGCAGTTTTAGAAGAAATGAAAGACACAAATCAATTTTCGAATCTTTAGATGAATAATCTGATTTCCCAATTAAACGTTTGTAATCATTTTGTCAACCAAGAAGAACTACTTTGTAACAGAAAACAACCAATGTTAGTAATATTTCTGACATAGCTCAAATTATACAAAAACATAAAATAACTAATTTAGAAGAGACTAAATTAAATGTATTAAAATTTAAAGATAAAAATACTGGAAAGACTTTTGAAATTAGAATATATGATATAACAAGTGGATGTATGATAGTTATAGAAAATATTACTAATTTTGAATATCAGTAAGATATGTAAGAGAGATATCGATTCTATTCAAAGTTAATTAATTCTTTTTCTCATGAATTAAGAACACCATTAAATTGTTCACTGTAACTTTTATAGATATTAGATTAGAATCTAAAAGGAGAGTTGAATGATTAATATTTAAAGCCAGCAATTATAGCAAACAAAAAATTGTTACACTAAATTAATGATATTTTAGATTATGCAAATTTTGAAGCATAAACTTTTAAATTGAGACCTTAATTATTCAAGTTGTCAACAATAATAGAAACAATTGAGGATTATTTTAAAGCAGAATGTGAATAAAAATAAATTACATTAACAATATCTAGTTGTGATGATACTTATATAAGTAGTGATTATGATAGAATAATGTAAATATTAGTGAATTTGATGAATAATTCAGTGAAATACACAAAATAGAAAGGTGAGATACATTTTGTTGTGTAAAGGGCAGGATCTATATATTAATTTGAAGTATTTGATACAGGTTGTGGTATTCCAGTGGAGAAGTTGTATTTGATAACAAAGATATTAAAGAACTGTGAATTGGATTGGAGTCGAAGAGGAGAGGAAGACTATATGTAATATGTAGGATTGGGTTTAAAGGTTAGTAGTTAGATAGCTCGGAAATTATGTGATATAGGAGATTTGAATATATTTAGTTCAGTTAATTAATATACAAAGAGTAAATTTTATGTGAAGGATATGAAATAATATTTAGATTAAGTGTTGGAAGAAACAGACGATCATATATAGGAGCCATATAAAAGTATAGGTAGAATGAAATGTTAATGTGTAAATGTATTAATTTGTGATGATATTCCATTTAATCATTTAGCATTATCAACAGTTCTAAAATACTTTAAGGTAAAGGTTGATAATGCATATGATGGTTAAATGGCAATAGATATGGCAAAACGAAAAGTTAGTTAATGTAAATGTGGATATAAATTAATATTTATGGATATAGATATGCCTGAAATGGATGGATGTTAAGCAACCAAAGAGATCTTATAGATATTTTAATAACATTAAATCTAATGTGTAGTTGTTATGTGTAGCGCATATGATAGTAAAGAGAATATAGATTATGCTATGAAATCAGGAATGAAAGAAATATTACCTAAACCTGTTGACACAAATGTTTTGAAAAAAATACTATAAAAATATTATTTCTGATTCATTTATATTATATATATTATTATGTATTAGTATTAAATATTCTTGTTTAAGCTCTGGGTTTCAAGAAACAATGAGATAAATCATTTAAAGTTTAATTTAAAATAGATAGATTCAGATGATTTTTAAATTAGCAGAAACTAATAATACAGAAACATTATAATTTAATATACTAGGATGAATTCTACTTCAAAATTAAGAAGTCATCATAATAAGAGAGAGTCAAATATAATATTCTTATTTACAGAGGAATGATGATATTTATAAATGCTAAAAATGAAAATACAATAAATTTTAGTAATTGTTCAATTAAAAGTGAAAGAGAATTATATAGATAAATATCGATATTTTAAGATATAATAAAAAGAGAACTAAATAAATTGGAATTTATATGTACTATTGAAGTTGAAAAATAGAAATATTTGAATTAAAGAATATTAAAAGATAGATAGTTTAAGAATAATACTTATAAGAATAGACATATTTAAAATCTACAGATTATATCTAAAATGATAAGAAAAAAATGTTTTTGAAGAATAATGCTTACAAAATCTGATTATTTATAAAAATACGTTAGATATTAGAGTTGAAGAAACCTTTTGGGAATAATTAATAATTTTTATAAATTGTATGTTTTGAGAATGATAGAACAATTATATGACATAATTAATGAAAATAAAAGGTGTACTATATATTTGAATAGAATAGAAATAATATCAATATCAATGTTTTAATTTAATGAATTCTTCTGAAGGCTAACTTTTTTATGAGAAAGTAACTCTAGTAGGACTCATTGTACCAGAGTTTATACTCTATCTTTTAAATGAGGATCTCTATTTAAATTTAGAATCAATCATAGAGTTTCTAAGATTCGATGGCATTATTATAGAAGATTTTCTTTACATTTATTTTTTTCTAGATTCAATCTCATTTTCTTTCATAGTTATTTATTCTTCTGTTTCATGAAATCTTCTATTTAAATCCTTAAATGATTATTAAATATTCTTTAGCTATTTTTCATATTTCAAAAATTATGTATCATTAACTTAATCTAACATATTTTCATATTTAACATCTAATTCTTCACTTTCAACTTTTAAATCATTAATAATTCTATTCTTATTTCTATTTTAAATAGAACAAATACTTTAA
Source organism: Paramecium sonneborni (assembly GCA_905182985.1). NCBI lineage: Eukaryota > Ciliophora > Oligohymenophorea > Peniculida > Parameciidae > Paramecium > Paramecium sonneborni. The sequence continues at coordinate 155,974 of CAJJDN010000161.1, read as the reverse complement.
TTATATTTCTAATTATTATATTTAGATTTCTATGTCTGATATTTCTTGTAGTGGTTCCACTTTTAAAATGACTGCCTTTTTATTTGCTTTTTATGCTTATAACTTAATTTCGAATTCTAATTAACTTTTTTATCTTAATAGCATAATCTCTTTTGCTTTCCAATACCTCTCTACTTCTTCAACAGTAGTAATATAAAATGGTTTTTCTATCTTTACTACTTCATGTAATAATTCTTATTTAAAATTTGGATATATCTTCATATCTCTTCTAGGCTAGTTCTGATATTTTTGATAGGCTTCCATTCCTGAATGAACGAATTGATGTGTAGATGATCTTCTATCATGTTTACATGATACTATTTCATTTGTTATATCCTTTTATTTTATATACCATAAATACCTGTTTTGATGCTGATACATTTAGTTACTTTATATCACTTCTATTCGATGTCAATATTGACACTGGTTAATGATTTTACTAATCCCATCCATTCAACACAGAACTATTCAAATTTATTGTTGAGTAACAAGAAGATCTGTTATTATAAAATGAATGCATTGAATTTGATCTACCTTCATGTTTCAATAAGTCTGATAATTTTTAAGAAGGTGTAAAAATTGACATTTATAATTAATTAATATTACTATATTTAATTATTCTAATATCCACTTATTTTTAGATATTACTAATCTTTATTTTACTTATTTCATCTTTAATCATATATTATGTACTTCTCCAAATATTTATTTATTATTTTATTTCAAACAAATTTCAAATCTCATCATCACTCCCAACCAATTCCATTATTATTCTCTTAAAAATATCTTTACTTATTCTTCTATCTCAATACTTGGCCATTCATCAAAAACGCATCATTCTCATCATTCTACTTTCTATTTTAACTATGATCATATCATATAGTATTTTTTACTTAAATCTTAAATTAGATGCATTTTTGTTACTCTATGGCAATTTAACTAATTAATCTGTATATGATATTGTCTTAACTCTTATTTCTTCCTCTCTTAAAGTATTTATTTAAAATGCTATTATTAATAATGTAACATTATCAATTGTCTTACGTAATAAACTCTCTTTTATTACTGATTCTACTGCATTTGACATTACATTATGTAAATCATTCATATTCTTATTACTTTAAACATCCTCCCAAATTCCCTTTATTACATCTCTTGAACTCATCCTATCAAATATACCATCACCTACTTTTTTTTATTATTTATACTTCCTAAAATTATAAAATCATGCTCCTATATTATTTTAAATTGTCTTATTTCTGGCTCTGCTATTACAACTTTTGGTTTCCCTCCCAATTTCTCTAATTTTGCTTCAATATCACCAAATGTTCTTGAAACTGACAACTTACCGGGATTCACTCTCACTGGACCTAAAATTAGTTTCCCTTCTTCATTTAATCCATGTGTTTAATACAGTTATCCTCCAGCTTTAGTAATTCTATTTTTTTCAAATTCAGGTTTATGATCGTTTGAAAGATCAATAATTTTTTTTCCATTTTGTGTACTTAATATTGCTCTACTATCTCCTACATTAGCTACATAACAAGAATCTCCAATAATTAATACAACAATTGCACATGATCCACTTGTTTCTAAAATTCCTTTATTAAATGAATCTTATGCCATTTATATAAAGTATTTTTCAGCTGCTTCAAAACCTTTTGTTATTGCTTTTATTGGATTCCAAGGGAAATCTGGTTCTTTAACTACAAATTAATGTAAATTGTCTCTTAAAAAGTCTGCACAAGCTGATCCACCATGTCCATCATATACTCCAAAATATGAACATTTAGGCCATGGTTCATTTTCTCTACTTTATGGTTTTATGATATTCAATATTATAGAAACTCTATCTTCATTATATTCTCTCACTAATCCTTAATTTGTGTTTGCAGCATATGCTTTTATTATTCCATTTTTAACACTAGAACATTTAGTTGGTTCATAATTTGGTAAAGTTTTCTGTCTTAAAATTTAAGGTTCTTCTAGACTTTTTTATTTAATTTCATTAGCTTTTGAAGTGTAAGGTTGTTTTTTCATTGGAGAATAATCAAACTATTTAGAATAAGTTAGATTCAAATATTCAAATGGTTTTTTACTTCGTTTTTCTTTTGTTAGATTATTTGTTAAAAAAGTATTTATATCTCTGTGTTTAAACATTTCTTTATTGTTCATAATTAATTTAATTTGAATTTAAACACACAACGAACAATTTTAAAAACCTATTCAAAAAATCCATTTTTATGTCATAAGTGAAATTATGTTATAATTATTGTAACAATGTAGCTAAATATTATTGTATTTACAACTACATATTATAGTTTTATTATAATAATATTTTTATTAATAAAAATTATTGTTTAAACAATGTCATTCACACCTCCTAAATCAGCAAACAAAACTCAACATATGATAAGTTTACCATTTGCAAATAAATTCTAGAAAACATTTAGTGATATTGAAATGCTATGCGTAAAAAGAAAGTTAGATTTTGGCGAAATGGATTTACAATAGAAAAAGTCTATTAGTACTTTTAGAATAAACAAAATCCACAAACCTACTATTGGCAAACTTAGATGAATTGCAAATATATATATATATATCAATACTTCTTACTGCAATACTTAATTTATTTATAATTGATTGAAAACTAATTTCTATATCTATCATCTTTATTCATATAATTTTAATCAAGTATAAAACAAATATAATGATTAGAAATAATGTAATAATTGAAGTGTGGTTAATAATTTTTAATATTTTAAATAAAAAGTACTCTAAATTTAAGTAATGATGAATCTTGGATTACAGCTTCCTATAGGTCAAACAACCTAAACTCTCAATTAGTAATAACCATCCATATTTGGATAAAGTAATAAAATAATTCTAAAATAGCTCAAACTTTACCAACTACATAAACACAATTAAGTTTATAACCTTAACAATAAACTACTCAAATTTTATAACCTTAATAGACTACACCTTTAACTGTTTAGCCTCCAAATCAAACACAATAGAAAGGAGAGTTTCAAAATCTAGTTAAGTATTATAAAGAAAAACCTGAATTAGTAATTATGTTTGCTTAATTTAATAGACAAAATAATAGGAGTTGTATTTATTCATGTAGCAAACCAAATATTTAAAAAACAGAATTTAAAAAAAATTCTTAAAATAAATTCATGTGAAATAAACTTAATGTAGGATTTAAATTATTATCATAGATTTATTGGTTGATACTCTCAGTTAGAAGGTGTGTTAATTATTTCAAAAATTTAACTTGAATGAGCGTAACTTAGAATACACAAAAAAAGATGAATTATAAAGATTGAGTTAAAGAATCAAAGCTGATTAAGAAAAACAAAATTTATTATTTTAATCTCAAATTAAAGTCAAAGAATTATATTCATTAAACATACCATCCTATTTAGAACTTAATAATAAATTTTAAATGAATAAAAATGTAAAATAAATTAGCATCATTTTTAGATTATAAATACAATTTAAAACAAAGAAATACTTACATAAAGTAGATAGAAAAAAGAATTACTTAATTTATTACATGAGAATAAGTAAGATTTGATTTAAACAAAATCTGTTACTATAAAATCTATTTCTTTTAACACACATAATTAACTAATAATTGAAAAATTATTTTAAGAATAAGAATTTTACTAAAAATTGGAAGAATTTATAGAGTTTTAAAAAAAAATATAATAAAAAGAAAGTATTGATAAAAATGATTATTATGAATCTCTGTTTTAATGTTTTGTGAATATCTAGAGTGATCACAAAGATATAATGAGATTGCTTTCTCAATAATTCAAAGGAATATAATTTCAATCTGATACAATTTAATAGGATCTTATTGAGAACTCAATATCAATATTAGAAGCTGAAATGAATAAAAGAATTGGTGTTTTAGATTTGGCTAATATTAATTGTAATTAAAATATTAATTTGTTAGAAAAATTTAAAGATATTTACTATGATATATTAGCTAAAGAACTAACTATTTAAAAAATAGATTAATATTATCCTAGTGGTATTTTATTCTTGCTAATGAGATGTGGATAACTTAAATAAGCAAAATAAATTCTATTTTAATTTGGCAAGCATTAAAAATATTAATTATTTTTTGAACTTTTGGAAAATAAGACGTACAAATTTTAATAAATGTAGCTAAACGAATTATTAAAAGATATAAAAGCTTGATTAATTTAGTGTTGATGATTTATTTGAATAATGTTATTTGATTGCATTTGATTCAGGATCAGTAAAAGAGGTATTTGAAAATAAACATTTTGTTTAAGATTAAGATTTATTCTTCTGGATTACTCTAAAAACAACTCATATTCAAAATAATCATGGATGTGAAAATTGGACATTGAATGATTTATAAGATGCTATTCCAAGAAATATTGGTTACAGAATGGATATACTTTTACAAAGATATGAAGAAGTACTCAAAGAAATTTATAAATCATCTGCTTCATTAGTTTCTAAATTAGAATATTTTACATTATTCTTTATTATACAATCCCTTATAAAGATATAAAATGATGATACTTATACAGATATGGATTTAATCTTAAATGGAATCCTTGGATAAGTATTTGAAAAGTATCCAGATATTGGAGGATTATTAATAATTCTTACTGAACCTGATCTTTCATAAGCAATTGATAAAATTCAAGCAGAAATGATGAAATATAAATATAGTGCTGATGTATTTTAAAACAAAAAATTGTTTGAAAACTTTGAAAATATGTTTGGTGATAATTAAAGAACACAAGATTTTATAGAATCTATAGTATAGGAACAATTTTAATAAAATCTATTAGAATAGCATAGAGATTTTATAGAAAATATCATTAAAGGAAATAATATTGTAAATTATTTAAATTACTTTAGAATGAATTACTCTCAATACATAAAGCATTTATTTCTAAAATTGATATGTTGATGGAAGAACTTAAAAGCTATTGGAAATTCAGAAAAACAAGTTTTATGCATCTTGCAATGAATTTATATTATATTTCTGGAATAGTTTTATTGACATCAGAATGTTAATTTAATTTGAAGGCTCAAGAATTAAAATTGATTTCGAGTACTTTAAAGAAAAGTCTTGTGAAGAACAATAATAACCCTAAGTAATATTATAATTTTTTCTCAACAATATATTAATTTGCAGTTTCAGATCCTAGAGAAAAGCAGACTTTTGATTTGCTTTAAGCTTTTAATTTTTTGATTCAATCAAGCAAAATAGAATAATTTAATAACAATAAATTCAAATAATTCTTATAGTCAATTGATATATCAAAATTAACAAGGATTTTACAAATAAAAAAATAGTTGTATATGTTGAAATTATTTTTTTGGTTAACAGAAATAACTCTTGAAATTCATGATTAAGAGATAGATGAATACAAGTATATTTTTATAATATTATACATAATAGAGAAATGAAGGAAACATTCTAAAGATTGATTAATAATAAATCATCTTAAAATATTGTTCTCAATTCCTTATTTTTAATAAATAGAGAAGTAGATTTGCATTTTTAAGATATTAAATTAATGCCAAAATGAATATTATATTGATATTATGTATTTATAAGTAGTATATAAGATTATTTTGTTTTTTTGAAATGATATGATTTGAAATGAAAATAATTAATTACTAGATAGTTAGAATATATTGAAATGATGAAGAGTGGGTAATATTATAAAAATGATATATGAATGTGTATAATTATCATACTCAAACTATCAAAAGTTTTAGTATTTTCAATTATAATAAGATTTTTTATCAAAATTAAAACTATTATTTAGAGTACTTTTTTGATTAGTACTCTTATTGTTTTCTTATTTGATTGCTTTTGATCTTTTATTTACAGAGTTGGTAGTTTTAGTCGAAGTTGGTATTTCATACAATCTAGAGTTTTATCTAAAGTTATTTTATAATTGCCATAGTTGATTGGTAGGTTTTTGATTGCACTCAATAATGAGTTTCTTTTAATAATTGGTGGAATCAAATAAATCTTTAGTAGGTTATTTTGAATTACTTTTTTTTCGTTCTTCAGTTTATTTATTGGTATAATTGTTAAGATTGACATATTCAAAGGAGGAATTAACTTATTTAGATTATAGACTTTTCTTTTATTTAGTTTTGGATTAGGGTGAGATAGAATCTTTTTAGACAACGGTTTTACTTTTATTATGTTCAGAAGATTAATGATTGGTTGGAGTCTTTTTTGGTACATGATAAGAAATAGATTTAGGTCTTTCGAAAGTATCATCAACAGATTAAAGTGAAATGATTTATGTTACATCTGTAGGTATGGCAAATTTCTATAAAGGATTGATAGGTTAGTATTTCATTTTATGTGCATAATTTACAAGCATTTAAGTTTGATCATCACTAATGGCTTAAGGAACACTTTAGCCTCTATTTTAAGAATTGTTATTGGTTTGTCCATTTTACTATACAGAACCTGATCTATTTTATTTAAAGATGGATGTAGCAACAATATTGGAAATAGGAGCTAGGAAGACATAGTAGATAGATGAATACGTTTTTTAGGTCTTTGTTTTGGTTCTAATAGAGATTCCTCAAAAAGGGAACTATTGATATCAGCTTTTGATTATATTCCATTTATTAGATTACGTTTTAATGCTAAATAATAAGCAGTAGTAACATCATTATGTTTATTTGCATCTAAACATTTTATAATATATTCTTTGTCATATCCTTGAAGTGATAATTAATCTACAACAGAATCATCAATAGGCATTCTATTATATCCGACAATTATTCCTGGAGATATTTTTGATTGACTTTAATACAAATTAAACCAAGGATGTGTTTTCATTTATTCTACACTAATTCTCTTTTTTGGATCTGTTGTTAAAACTGCTTTTATAAAATTTGCTCCATCATTAGATACAAATTTTGGAATCGAATACTCTCCATTAAGTATTTTCTTATACAGAGCTGATGTATTTTGATCCTATTGAATACTAAATTTCATAGATATACCTCAAATGGTAAATAACCACATATGCTTGCAAATAGAATGACACCACTACTCCAAATATCAACCATTAAACAATCATATTTCTAACCAGCTATCATTTCTGGAGCTGCATAACATGGACTACCACAAGCAGTTTTTAATAACTCTCCTTTTTTATATGTATTTCCTAAACCAAAATCTACAATCTTTATTGAATTATTAAAGTCTAATAGTAAATTCTCTGGCTTCAGATCTCTATGCACAATACACATTTTATGCAAATATTCTATACCCGATATTAGTTACTAATAAAATTTGCATGCCTCAATTTCTTAAAGTCGTTAATGTTTTACGATGTATTCAAAAAGTTCACCTCCATTTGCAAATTCCATCACTATAAAGATGTGCTTTGGCGTTTCAATTATCTATGTTAACAATTGAAATTGCATACTTCATACAATTGGATTACATGTTTATGTCTTATTAATTTTAAGATGTGTATTTCTCTAGATACTCTCTCTACATCTGCAACCTCCACTATTCTCTCCTTCTCTAATATTTTAATAGCCACTTTCTCTTGTGATTTTAAATGAACAGCCAGCTTAACCTTTCCAAATGTGCCTTCTCCCAATGTTTTAACTATTTAATAACATATTTCTATACTGAGTTAATAATTCCCAATTATCCTTCTATTATTGAGCCTGATATCGTTCTTATTCTCTTTGTCTGACTCATTCATTCCTACTAACTATAAAATTATTTATATTAATAATATCGTTAATAATATTCCTATTCTATTTTATTAATCATTTATTTAGATAGTCCTTCACTTTTTATTCCTCATTCTCTCTCCTATATATCTTTTCTCAAATTTCTTAATTTAATTATACGACCTTCTCTCATCTTTTTTATACTCCAACTCCCCTCTATTAGTATGATTATACTCATTTAACATTAATAATTATAGAATCCATGCATTATTAATTATTATTTAGTTCATAATTAGAATATTTGATGCAATATAATGTTTTTGACTTTGTCATAACAGTTTCACAATCTCTTAAGAATGAATAAACTGTTTATTATTAACTTAAGTAACTCTTATCTCTTATATAAAAGTTATTTCAATTAAAATAATCAACTAGTCTTTTCCAATCAACATAGATATTCAGAACTTAAAAAGTTTCATGAAGCACTTGAAACACTCAAAATAACATTACCCTCATTTCCTGGATCTTATTGGTGGAAATCTGTTAATTCTGATCCTGATTTGATTGAAGAAAGAAAAAAATTACTAGATTAATATTTTAGAAATTTGACTTACTCTAAAATTGTTAGGGATTCCTTAATTTTTAAGAACTTCATCTTATCTGCCTAAAAAGAAGCTGAAAAAAGAATACTTAAGGTATTTTTTCTTTTGTATTTATACAAAGGAATAAAAAGAAAAGATTAAGTAAACAGATGGATTTGTTAATCAAAAATAAAAAAAACTTAAAACAACTAAATATTAAACTCCTGCAACCAATCCAGTCAATCTTCCTCCTACTCCTGAGAATGTCAAAGAAAGATCATAATCTTTAGAACACAAACCAATTACATTTGAAAAAGATAATACTAAAAAACTTTAATCACCTGTAATCTAAATTTATTTCATTAGATTTTAAATTTTGGAGGATCAAAAATCTTTAGAGGCATCTTATCAAATGTTGCTAAATAATGACGATTTATATTTTTAATTTATTGTATTTATAAAATTGATGTGCTTAGAATAGTACATTTATATATTTATTTATTTGAATATATATATATTTCATCAAAGAGAACAACAAATCAATAATAACAACTCATATCGGTTTCTTAAAAATTTACTTATTTATTTATATACTTTAAGAAGATGTATTAGAGAGATAGAATTTTATGATTTAAATTTTAATTGATACATATTCTATAAAATAAAATAGGATTTATAAAGATGTGAATAGCAAGAATTATAAATATAATATTTTAATTGATATTTATTTAAGAAAATTAATAAAAAATAAAATTTAAAACCTCACAAACTTGATCGTAAATTATTTTGAATTCGATGTTCTAGATTAAACTAACCAACACATATTTATATCTTTGATGAAAATATCAAGAAATTGGAAAGATGGAAATGAAAATAGTAAACCTAAATGATAAATTAATAACGGCTAAAGAATAATTGATCATATGTTTGGATAAGATGAACAATATATATGATATTTTGAATATAGTAAGATTAAATGTATATTGAGTATTATTATTTTCAATGTAATAAATGTTAATGCCTACATCTTCTGGACAGACTTCATTAGCTAACAATGCTAATATTCTTTATGAATGTGTGGTAGAGAGAAGACACTTTTTTTTGAATAGAAATTATTACTTACAATTAACAAATTAGAGTCTCAGTTTAAGTGAAGTAAAGGCATATTGATAATTAAAAATAGAAACAAAGTCAGTAGAATCCAAAATATATCTATTAATTAAAGATTGATAAAGTATTTACTTGGTCTATTCATAATAATAACATTGTTGGTTTTAAACTTCCATATTAAGATAAAATAAAAGACTTTTTTGGTAATCCAAATGATATGGTAAACTTAAAAGCAAAGATGGGAGGCTTAGTATGTTACTAAAAAATAGATATGTTTTATAAAAAAGAGGAAATCCTTTAGACTGGTTCTTTTGGAAGGGTAGTTTATAATGAAAATATTGTTAGGTCACAAAAGAGTAGTGTAAATTCACATAAAATCATGTGGCAATAAAGAGTATTAAGTGCTAAAATAATTAAAGTCCAGCTATCAAGAATGAAATTGAAATACTAAAAAGATTGAAACAAGTTAACACTTTAAACATTTTGGAGCTCAAAGAAGTATATAAAGATGAACTTAATTATTATATTGTAACAGATTTCTTACCTGGTTTAAATTTAAAATAACATTTAGAAAAAAGAACTAAACCATATTCAATTTAAGAAGCTTTAAATATAATGGAAGTATTATTATAAAAATTAAATGTAGTCGCTTTTAAAAGGATTGTAAATTATTCATTAGAATGGAATTATTCATCGAGATTTAAAACCAGCAAATTTGATGTATCACAATAATTAAATCAAAATAATTGATTTTGGTCTATCTTGTTTTAATGGTAAATAACTTGAATAATATCCATCTTGTGGAACTACAGGTTATTCAGCACCAGAAGTATTAAATGTATGGAATAAAAAACAAGCTTATGATTATAAAGTTGATCTATTTAGTGCAGGATGCATACTATATAAATTATTGACTTTAGAAGGACTATTTAATAGTGAAAATGAAAAAGAAACTTATAGAAATAATAAAACATGTTAATTTACAATTAAAGAAAAGGGTTCAGTTTTCGATTTAGTATAACTATTTGTAAAAGCAGATCCTTAGTAAAGATTAGATTGTAATCAAGCAATTGAAGCAGTTTAAGCATTGCTTGATTATAAATATTTTGATGTCAATACATGGTACAATAATAAAGTTAAATAATATCAGAAAGGCAGATCTCATTGTGAATTTAATCAAGAATCTTAATCTAAATTATCAAGATAATGTAGTCTAACAAGTTTAAAATACAATGAACCATAAACATAAACAGAAAGATACAAAAATATATCCAAAAAGATTGAATAAATTTGATTTATTTTCTATTATTGGCTTTTTAGTTTATATTAATAGAACTCTATATTCAAAGTTTATAATCTATAATAAATAATAAAACTTAAATGAAAATGGAATTATTTTTACGGATTTCTGAAAAAATAGTATTATTAAGTGCATTTACTATAATTTCAATTGGTTTATCCTTAACTGGTTATGGGATTTATATTATTGCTCTTGTATATTTTTAAGATTATGATGGTAATTTATTTATAACATTTAGGATTTTTTAAATTTGATTCCGATTTTGGAATGTTTGCTTAAATTTATGGTGCTCTTATAATTGGAATTGCACTAATATTGATAGGTATTTTTGGAATCTTAGGTTCTATTTCTAAAAAAGTTTGTTTTAAAAAAGGGTTTTTGTTTTTATATCATATAAATGTGTTTTTGTTTGGGATCATATTTTTAGTAGTATTTTACTTATTGATTTTCGAAGCCAAAGAATATTTCGAAAAATGTAGAATTTATATAGAAAAATAGCTTGTGAATCTACATCAAATTTTAAAGAATTAAGTGATGGTGTTGAGAGTGCAAATGAATCATTCTGTTCAATAAGTTGTCCTTGTAATTTGAATGCAAATAACTTTAAAGATAAATCTGTTCTAAAAGGAAAATTTGGATTTTCTTCTGAATTGTTACCTTCAAATGTACAAGGTTGTATAGGATTTGATTCTAAAACATATAGTTATGCAGTTCAATTAATGAATGTATACTTAGTTATAAACAATTATAGATATTGGAATATAACTTTTAATGTTCTGGATGGTGTACAAGTACCTAAATTTTTGTTTTTTCTGATGTTAATAGAGGCAATACATCAGGTTTAAGTTGTTTTAATAGATTTTAAAGCTATTACAAGGATTATGTTACTATAATAGGATATATTTCAATGAGTTTGGGAATTCTATTTTTTTTATCTTTTCTGTTGATTTTTTATCTATATTGTGGTAAGAGAGAATTGGAGAAAAAAAAGAGTTAAGAATTACATTTATTATGTAAATGAATCAATTAAATATGTGTTATTTTTTTGATAAATCAGAATTCAAATATGGATGCTTCACTTTTTAAACCATCATATATTAATGTATTATTAATAGGAACAAATTGATTGGTAATTAATTTTACAGCTTCTTGAGATGCCATTCCTCCTAATACTGATGCAATCATATGTAATTTAGATCCTTCATATCTACAGATCTCTTAAATATATGATTAAGGAACATTATCTACTCCAACCAATTTACATTATATTTCTACTATTTCCTTTAATTATTAAATATCATCTTAATTTTAACTTGGCCATTTTGTATTTATTCGATAATACTCATTTACTGATCTCAATAGTATATACCAGATGTAACAATCATTTTCATAATCATCTACTTAATTAGGTTAATCTAATTCTTATTAAATACTACGAAAATTTATTGTTTTTAATTCTTAGATATTCTCAATAAATAATCTTATTGTTTCATCATCTACTTTATTTTGACAAAGATCTTTAAATATTTAAAAATCTTTCTCCACTTTAATTCCATATATATTATTTTTTAAATGTACATATGTCTAAGTAAAACATTTCATATCTGGAAATGCTTTACCTAAAGGAGGAGCTCCATGAATTAATACAAATTATCTAAGAGCTGATATTAATGTACTAAATTTATATTTATACCCTTCGCCATCATTTTACTCTATTTCTATCTATTCAAGACAATTCTTCCAATTATCATTATCAAATGCTTAATCTATGTTTTCTATTGCCTCATAAAAATTTCCTTAATATTAAAATTCAAGTTAACCACATAGACTCTTAATAACTTACATAAAATCTTTATGTTTCTCTTAAAATGTTGATGGATATTTCCCTTTTTCTTTATGATATTTTTATAAAGCCTTATATAATATTACAATATAAGGTATNTTTAATGTTCTGGATGGTGTACAAGTACCTAAATTTTTGTTTTTTCTGATGTTAATAGAGGCAATACATCAGGTTTAAGTTGTTTTAATAGATTTTAAAGCTATTACAAGGATTATGTTACTATAATAGGATATATTTCAATGAGTTTGGGAATTCTATTTTTTTTATCTTTTCTGTTGATTTTTTATCTATATTGTGGTAAGAGAGAATTGGAGAAAAAAAAGAGTTAAGAATTACATTTATTATGTAAATGAATCAATTAAATATGTGTTATTTTTTTGATAAATCAGAATTCAAATATGGATGCTTCACTTTTTAAACCATCATATATTAATGTATTATTAATAGGAACAAATTGATTGGTAATTAATTTTACAGCTTCTTGAGATGCCATTCCTCCTAATACTGATGCAATCATATGTAATTTAGATCCTTCATATCTACAGATCTCTTAAATATATGATTAAGGAACATTATCTACTCCAACCAATTTACATTATATTTCTACTATTTCCTTTAATTATTAAATATCATCTTAATTTTAACTTGGCCATTTTGTATTTATTCGATAATACTCATTTACTGATCTCAATAGTATATACCAGATGTAACAATCATTTTCATAATCATCTACTTAATTAGGTTAATCTAATTCTTATTAAATACTACGAAAATTTATTGTTTTTAATTCTTAGATATTCTCAATAAATAATCTTATTGTTTCATCATCTACTTTATTTTGACAAAGATCTTTAAATATTTAAAAATCTTTCTCCACTTTAATTCCATATATATTATTTTTTAAATGTACATATGTCTAAGTAAAACATTTCATATCTGGAAATGCTTTACCTAAAGGAGGAGCTCCATGAATTAATACAAATTATCTAAGAGCTGATATTAATGTACTAAATTTATATTTATACCCTTCGCCATCATTTTACTCTATTTCTATCTATTCAAGACAATTCTTCCAATTATCATTATCAAATGCTTAATCTATGTTTTCTATTGCCTCATAAAAATTTCCTTAATATTAAAATTCAAGTTAACCACATAGACTCTTAATAACTTACATAAAATCTTTATGTTTCTCTTAAAATGTTGATGGATATTTCCCTTTTTCTTTATGATATTTTTATAAAGCCTTATATAATATTACAATATAAGGTATATGAGCTACATAATCAACATCACCTTCTATTTCTATTGAATCAAAGTATTCTTTCAACTCTTAAAATGGATTAAAAATTCTTAAATCATACTTTGGATTCATTGGTTTAGTTTCAATTATTTAGCAACTGGGAGAGTACAATCTAACTCTCCCTAAAAATCCATATGTTTAGAGTTCAATTAAATTGAATTTAGTTTCTAAGCATTATTTTTCATTTGCAATAATTAAATCAAATTGTTAACCATCTATATTAAAATTATCTATTTAATGCCACTCTCCCTTGACATCAATATTCATTTCTAATAAATTTTCTAGTACCACTTTTGCTCTACTCTATCCAATTGTATCATAAGGAATAAAGAAATTATTTTCTACATCCTAATCTGTTACCAACTTATTGTCTATTATTACTACATATCCAATTCCAGGTAATACTAAATTCTTTAGGGTTTCCACTCCGACAGGATCACAACTTTAATTTTATATGTTATTTATTACCCTAATAATAATACTCTTGAATTTTATAGCTTCTCTTATCCATGACGTCCCCATATTCTTACTTATCTATCATATTTATCATTTGAACTCATTTAAATAATTTATATTAATTAAATTATCTTTATAATTTATTCACATTTATTTCTATATCAATATAAATATATAGTTGAAAAAAATAAACATTTCCATTACAATCCTATTTATAAGATATCTTTAATCTATATACTATTATTATTCATTAAAGAAATCTTAAGAAACTATTAAAATTACATTATTATTATTAATTAATTAATTATATCATGAATCACGAAGCTGAAAATACTCCTCTTGTTTAAGAATAATTCCCTGCACCATAAACTAATATTAAATATGAAGAGCAACCAAAAATAGTTTCAATTAACTAATTGTTATTATAAAATACTGCTTAAGCTTTTAGCCCAGGTGTCATGATAAGCAAATAATTTTACGTTTTTTCAAAAACTATATAAAAGTATTAATTTCAATATAGTACTCTCTAGATCAATAGAATAATATAGAAATAATGAGAGAATTCAATTTACTAAGAATATTTCAACATCTTTTGAATAATATGATGGAGTTTCTTATAGCAATGAAGCATTTAATTAAGATTAATCTATCACAGCAAAAGGACTTAAATATTTTGGTAGAGCAATCTCTAAGATCAAAAACAAGCTTGTAGGAAATAATTAAGAATAAGAACAATAAGGAACCTAATAGTAATAGTAATAATAATAGTCAATTATTCCAGAATAGAACCAAAAAATTGATGAAGAATATATTTGATTTTATAAATATCATATTTCTACAAAGTTACCTCCTTGTAGTTAATATACTTAAATAAATGGATCATTCTTATCATCCAATGTTGATATCGCTAATTAATTTCCTAATGGTGACCATTATACCTTCCAACAAGGTCCTTTTGAATGAATTGTCTTTATTTTAATCAATTTATCATTGTTATCTTAATCTTGTGTTAAATAAAAGATCTTAACTTCAGAAGACTATAAACAAATATAATTTATACTTCTAATCCAGCTGCTAATAATTATAAATTTTATGATTAACTATCTTAAAATTATTCTGCTGCCCAATCAATTGATCTTACCCAACTATCGCATTAAATTTAATAGATCTAAGTTAATTTATATTCCCCATCAATAGGACTTGTTACATTCCATATCTTGATTGTCTAATCAGTACTACAAGATGCAAATTCTAATCCTTTATCTCTTATCCAACTCACTTAATTTACACAAGATTTATGCTAACTCTCCTTTATTTTATATTCATAGATACTGATTTATGTTCCCAATCTTATTAATTTTTAATTTATCCATTCCTTTTTCTGTAATAGATATGTACACTTCCATCTGCTACTCCAGCTGCCAAAATAAATTTTCTATAAGACCATTGAATTGTTTAAACAGATTCTTTGTGTTCTTATAATTAAAGCAATAATGAATATTTGCCTTATTTTTATTCCTTAAAAAGACATATTGTTTTATCAAATGAACAAGATGCCAAAATATTTCCGTATTTTGGATTAGACCAACTTAATTGCCACACTGGTCCTTTATGTTAACTATATCTCAAAATAGAATTTATTACAAGTCTGTAATTTTATAGGACAAGATGTCTTTCTATTATTCTGATTTAAAAGAATTAACATTAATTTCTTAAATTTCAATATGTCCATCAGATGATCCTAAAGCAATTTTAGTTCCAAAAAAATCATAGCAAACATCATGCTAGAAATGTAAATAAATAGATTACAATCATTCCTTCATTCTTAACTTCTATCATGTTAATTTTATTGACACTCTTAGTTTAGGATGGCATCTATAGGAATTCATGTTTTGGAGTCTTTTACATTTATTTTTATTATTATATAATATTGTTTAATATATTCAACTCAAATTTTAACAATGTATGTCTAATTTAAATCTCTATCTAATGTACAACCTCCAAATATTATGATTTTATTTAACTCTTCCGAATATAATGCACTACTAGCCATAATAGCAGTTTATATTGTTCCTGCGATATTAATTGTTTAATCCTTTAACTAATAGATATTTGAATTTAATGAACCACCATCACATCCTCCAAAAATATAAATATCTTATTTAACTTACACAGAAGTATGTGCACATAATTATGTTGGTAGATTTTCTATTTATTCTACTTCAAATGTCTATAAATTAATCGCTTATACATCTTATAAGATGTCATTTTTATTCCGACCTCCCAATATTACAAGATAATCTTATTTACTATTTTCTAATCCTTCTTCTTACTATTGCTATTAAAGAATTTCATTATTATTATTATTATTCTATTCGATGATTTAATCTGTAATTTTAATTGATTAGATTTATTCTACTTTTTATTCTTAGCCTTGTAATTCTTAAAAAATGCCAACTAATTTTTAGGTTTGATTATTATCAACACTCTTTTTTAATGGTTTTAACTTGATTTATAAAATATGAGCAGTATGCATCTCTCTAGCGATTATTAACTCTGAAACATCTTAAACTTAGTTCCATATTTCACTTTCTAATATAAGAGTTCATTTTATACTAATATCATAAATATGTAAGTCATTCAAAGGCCCATTATCATTTGCACCTCCAAATAAATACAACCTTTCCTTATAATAAGTTAAAGTATGGGAATTTCTAGCTTTAGGTTTATTCTTTGATTTCACTATGCTCAACACCTTTTAAACTGTATCAATCCTATAAAATTCGTCTGTAGATTGTGATTCTAAGAATTTCTAACCTCCATAAATATAAACCATTTTATCATCACTAATACATGCAGCCTAACTTGATCTTGATGTATACAGCTATTAATTTTCTATTATCAATTCTTTCCATATCCCTGCCAAATTCCCATCCTTTAGAGGTAAATGTAATGTCCAAAAATCATTTAATTCTTACAAACCATTCTCTGATCTATTTACTCCTCCTACTACTATGTACTTCCCTTTATCATATTACATAAAATTGCATCCTCCTCTAGCTATTGGACATTCTTTCCCAATTAATTTCAATTCTTGCATATTTATTTATTTAATTATATTTTTATAGATATAGTAAATCAGTCTTCTTCATATTTTTGAATTTTCCTTCTTTAAACTATTGGATTGAATACTACCATAAATCTTAAAATACTTGCTTTCCTTAATTTTGGAATCTACTACATTTTATCTAGAGCCTGATTGTAAACGCTAATTCTCGATTTCACATCATCATCAATTTTACATTCTATTTCTCTATTTAAATTATAATACCTTATAACATCTCATCTGTTATTACTATCTCCTTTTATTTCTTCTCAGATTTAACATTTTTTGTTACATGACACCCCATAAATTAATATCTTTATTAAATTAGATTCTTTTTTTTCGAAAAAATATGCTCTGTAATAATTTTAGTTTTAATAAAAAATATTAATTATAGAAATTTCATAACCTTACTAAATGTTTATTATATCTATAATATACTCTTCCTTATCTTTAGATGATGAGAAATAAATAGAATTGTGTTCTTATATATTTATAATTTATTGTAATTTCCACTTGTTTTCAAGTTGGTATTTTAAACTCTTATTACATTCTTTAAATCTTTTTATATAAATTTTTTTTATTCTTGAAAAGAGTTTTAGAATTAGAAAAATTATACTGTTAATGATTTAATTGAATATAACTCTATGATTTTAATTATGCAGTATAAATTTTACTCTTTAAAACCAATCTCAATTTTGCATAATAAAGTAATTCGAACTTTACGATTACTTACCTTTTTTTTAGATTATGGATTTAGAATTCCAAGATTAAAGTTGGTTTTATTAAGCTGGATAATTGAAATAAAGTAGTATTTATATTTCAATTAAAAAATAAATCAATTATTACATGATTAAACAATATTGGTTGGAATATTAATAGTTTACAATTGGGTTTTCTCAAATAATACTATCTCGAGATTCCAAGTATTTATGGATTTTGGTTGAAGTAGTAGCTCATTTTTAAAGATTAGGATTATCATTCCTTTTCAAAGTAATAATTGAGATTCTTCAAGTAAGACTCTACAATAAGCACATTTAAACAAGAGATTAATATTCATTATTTGAATTGATATCTAAATTGTGTGTTCCATCAATTTTAATACTTGAGAGTGTACCAAATTTAGGAATAATTGGATTTCAATTAATGATAATTTTAATCATATACACACCTATTTGTGTTAATATGATTGCAATGCATAAGGAATATTATCAATATAGTTCAATAAAGCACCATTCATCAATAGATGAGTAAAATAATTTGAATTGTAAGAGATTTTAATTTAATTAGATAATCTAAACTTATTGGATAGATCCTATAATATGCATAATTACATTGAATATTTTATGTATAAATAATTGATGGGAAATGAATAGTCATCATTTTAATAATTAGAGAAATTTATTTTTGCATCTTTATTGAACATATTTCCACATATTTTAGTGATTCCACTATTGGTTTGGAATTTTATACTTTGGTAGATAATTTTTAGAGATGAAAGAATAGAAAGTAACATTTTTGGATTAATGATATTTTTAAATGTACTCACAAATTTAGGAGTCTTATTATAATGGAATATATCAATGCATATTTAAAAAACCTACACAATTCGAGATCATAATCATTTACGTTTAGTTCAATCATTTTGGTTCAACTTATAATAATTTATAGTAATAATTCCAATATTAATCTAATGGTTTTATTTATTGATGAATTTAGAGTAGGATTTCAATTAAACCTCAACTCATTACTATTTAAATATAACTACTATATTAATCTTGTAAATTGGTCATTTGATTGAATTCTTCATTTGTCATCCATATATGTAGGATTATAAAATTAAAACAATATTAATAATGTTGCCATTTACTATTTCAGTTATAATATCGTTGTATTTTGAACATAATCAAATTCAAATTATATCAATAGCTTTAATTACAGTTCCCTTAACAGCTAGATTATTGAATGAAATCAATTCTTATATGAATGAAGAGATACTGTATAATTCATAATACAAAGAAAAATCTCGTTAGAGAATTAGAGTTCAATCAAGAACTGGTCTATTGATGGAAGAAGAAGAATAATTTGTTATTGAAAAAGAAATTAATAAATAAAAAAAAACATAACTTGAATATTTATAGAATATGAATACTAAATATTTCATTCATTATTTAAGATTAGTGGATTTGATGAATCTAGATGATTAATAATCAATAGAGAAAGATGCTTCAGTGATTAATCTAAATAGATCTAAATTCATTCTCAATGTTATTGTCTTACTTAAATACCACATTAATTAATGTGAAAATGTCTATTGTTATTGCAAAGGATTTAGAGGTGAAAGGAGAAGAATTATTGAGAATAATTATCAATGCTTAGAAATGAGAATATATTATCATATCAAAATATAAAATCTTACAATTCAGGTTGAATTAATAAAAAGATATATTCGATATTATGCTAAACTAATTTTTGAAATTGAAAAAGAAAAGAAAGACTATGATATTATACGTATTTCATAACTTCTTTCTTATTTAAGCAATTCTGAAGAATGTTATTAAATATTATTATTGATAATGGAAATGAAGGAGAAAATATAAAATAAAAATAGAATCACATCATCAGTAGCTATGTCAGTACTTCTTAGTTATACTAAACATTAAATTCTATTAAAAATGAATCCTTAGGTAAAATTAGAAGAAGTAGAAGCTGCATTGTAATACAAAGATTATCGTGTAACTGAAGTTAGAAGAGATAAACTTATTACTAATATGTTTTAAAATGTATAAAAAAAATATGAATTTGTTCGATAATTTGTAGATGTTAAATATAATTATGAAACTTTGTATCAGTTAATAAATGATATGGTTGATTATAATTTAGAAACTATCAAGAAGATTGAATAATTCAATGAATTCTCTTAATCAAGAACATCCTTATTAATTTATATGTTTTATTGTTTAGAAATATTAAATGATTTTGATAAGTTTATAAGATTAAGGAATTAATTAAAAACTAAAAATTATAAGTTTTTTGAGTTCATTGGGTCTCAAAATTAAAAAGTGTGTTATTTAAAAATTAATTTAGCAAGACATGCAAAAAAAGGTAAAATCTCAAGGGGAGAAATTTTACAATTTTCTAATAATGCTCCACATATGTTTGGTTATAATTAAAGGGAATTTTAGGAAGATATTTTAACTGTTCATTAATTGGTTGCACCTCATTTATCAAGTATTCATGATTAATTGATGGAAATATTTCTATTAACTAATAGACCATTTATTTTGAGAAAGAAGAGAGGACTTATTGCATCAAAAAAAAATAAAGACTTGCTTTTTGTTGAAATGTTTATTGATGTTTGTTTTAATATTACTGGAGATTTATTTCCTATTTATACTTTTATTAAATAAATATAAGCTGATGGTATTTATGAAAATATTAAGGGTCATATTTATTTAAATAATGAATTAAAAATTGAAGGAATTACAACGATGGCATTAGAATAATTTAAAATGAAAGATGGTAAAAGTTTATATAAGTTGAAATTGAATCATCTTATTTAAAATTCTAAAAAATTCTTAGAACTTTTGAATGAAAAAGAAAAAAGATTTTATGAATAAGAATTATAACGATTAGAATTAAATAGTTGTTCATAATAATTTAATTGTTTTGAAACTGAATAACTACTTTATCATTTTTCAGTAACAGCTGAAGATATATTATTTAGAATTCCTAAGGAGAATGGAGTTCCAGATATCTATTGTATTACTTGTAGATTCATTATGACTTTAGCAAGAATTAATGGAAAAGAACATAAATCATTTATGGTTGAATTTTAAAAAATTACATTTGCTGATAATATGAGTTAAATTTGGATAGATTCTTCCAAAAATCTTTAATCAAGATCAAAAACAGAATCCAATAATGAAATCTCACAAAATAATGAACCTATAGAATCAAAACAATAATAATCATAATATCAATCATCATAATCAAAATTTTCTGATAGTGAGTAAAGGTGTGAGTTTTCAAATATTTCAGAAAAATAATAAAATTAATCAATAAATTTTAATGAATATTAATTTCATATTGTATCTCATATATAAAGTCCTTTTGATTCTTAAAGAGATTTATTATCATTAATGAGTAATACTCATAACATCTAACCTTTTGATCAATAAATTATGAGTATCTAAATTGATGGATAGAGTTTGTAAAATTTAAGAATTGAATAAAAATTAAATGAAAATTTATACTAAAACAAAGTTAAATAACAATAATCTTATTTTAATAAAAATATCTCTAAAAAATCATTTGATATTGATAACAATTAATCAGAAAATAATTAGATTGAAAAAGATTAAGAATAAGAAATAAAAATTACTTAAACTCCAACCGCTTAAAATAACATTATAACATCTATGCTTTAAAAAACTCATTTATATTCTAAATTTTCATTATCAGATAATAATCCAAGATTAATTAATTTAATCTTTTTAATAGACTTTTTAAATCTTTCATTATTTTTAAGTTTGGCTTTTGTATTTTATTTTAATTTTAAATTTAAATTAGAAGAAAATATGAAAATTGTGGATATTTTAAGAGCATTTGTAACCACAGATTATACTAGAAATACCTTATTAGCTTTAGGAGTTGATATTGAAATACAGAATTAAGATTAGGATTAAGATTAATCAATAAAATCTTAATATCAAGCTAAATTACTTGAATAACTTTAAGATAATTGTTAAAATTATTTAACTCATTATCAATAATATTTAGATGATAGTCTTGTTAAAACAACACTCTCGGAAATTTATATTAATTAATTTGATTATCATAGTGGAAAAGAATAATAAGTAAGTGCATGGACTGAATAATTCTACGTGATCTATATGTAATAAGGACTTTATGGAATCAATTTAACAAATTCTACAACTATTGAAAAATATAATAATTCTCTTGGGTCTTTAATTAGTTAGTATTCAGTTCATAAAGAAGCTTATGAAGAATTAACATTAAAATTTTAAGAATAAATTGATAAAAATGTTTCGGACCTTGAAAACTAACAAGACATTTGTTTAATTATCTATTTAGTAAATGAAGTTATACTTTTAATAGGTTATGCAATTGTATTTCACTAATTATTTCGATTACTCAATAGGATTTTAAGAAGTTGTGAATAAATATCATTTAAAGCATTAGAAACTGAATCAATAAGATTATTATCTTTATAGCATCGATATCAATAACCTTCTGATCTTAATTTATATAAGTATCAATTTCAATTCAAGGATAAATGTAATATGAATATTAGTTTTAATGATATGTTTACAAATAAGAGAATATCTATGAGATTTTAATAGATAGTATAATAATAAGAGCAGAAAAAATAATTTATAATTTCTGATGAGAAACCCAATCTTTAGAGATTATTTTTCTTAGTTGAATTAGTAACGTTATTAATAGGTTTGGTCTACTTTTTAACTGTTAAAGCATCGAATACTTAAAATATTACTGATTTAAAAAATAATTTAGATGTATATAATTAAAATATTATATACACTGAATAATTCTTTTAGATGATGATGACTGATCAAATCTTATAAAAATATGCTTAATCTCATTCTAATCTTGCAATAGGAAATGCTATTATATTATAATATTAAACTTTAATTTAAGAATCATTAAATAAAGTGATTTATTTTGGTTAAATGATAGCTTCAGAAACTGAAGAAAACTATTTTGATTTGTTGAAATATTTGACTAATGATTCTTGTATTTTAATAGATGATCCTCTATGTTCTATTGTAATTGATGGAAAATTAACTGAAGGATTAATCTATTCAACAGATTATTTTGTATCAAAAGTTAGTGAAAATATTCAAAATAATTATCAATTAGAAAAGTTAATACAATTAACTGAATTAGATCTTATAGCATTAAATTTCGTAAGTGAAGCATTTGCAAATATTATGGATTAAGGATAATCTACTTTAATTTAGAAGCTTGAAGCAGAAATTTAATTTAGGACAATACTTTTTACTTTTTTTATGGTTATTTTTATTTTTTAATAGTTTTTATCGTCGATTTTATTATATAGATTTTTTAGAAATCGTTTTTATAAAATAAGATAATTACCATATGTATTACCGCCTTAGTCTGTTTATGGAGAAGAAAGTTTTCTTAAAACTTTAGTATATGTTTAAAAAATATATGACAATCTCTTATAATGATTATATGATAAATTTTTTAATTTTAATCAAGAAATCTTCAAAAAATTTTAATTAATAATGGTCTTAACAATAAAATTTATACTTTCAATTTGAACATCAAAATTCATTTTAAGTAAAATATATGTTTTGATTGAAAAAATTGAAACGATTGAAAAGTTCAATTATATTCAGTAATTATTTTTATAAACAAACTTGAATATCTTATAATTAAGAAAAATTTCATCTGTTAATCATTTATTACATTATCAAAATGTCAAATAGATTTTCGAAAATTCAAAATTCTTTATGGCAGAATCAAAAAAAGGTTCATATAAGAATAATTTTATTATTTTAATTTAATTCCTACAGTTAATCCTTCTATTCACTTTCAAAAGATTAGAATTTATTTGCTTTATTTTTTAATAATAATTATANAATTAGTAACGTTATTAATAGGTTTGGTCTACTTTTTAACTGTTAAAGCATCGAATACTTAAAATATTACTGATTTAAAAAATAATTTAGATGTATATAATTAAAATATTATATACACTGAATAATTCTTTTAGATGATGATGACTGATCAAATCTTATAAAAATATGCTTAATCTCATTCTAATCTTGCAATAGGAAATGCTATTATATTATAATATTAAACTTTAATTTAAGAATCATTAAATAAAGTGATTTATTTTGGTTAAATGATAGCTTCAGAAACTGAAGAAAACTATTTTGATTTGTTGAAATATTTGACTAATGATTCTTGTATTTTAATAGATGATCCTCTATGTTCTATTGTAATTGATGGAAAATTAACTGAAGGATTAATCTATTCAACAGATTATTTTGTATCAAAAGTTAGTGAAAATATTCAAAATAATTATCAATTAGAAAAGTTAATACAATTAACTGAATTAGATCTTATAGCATTAAATTTCGTAAGTGAAGCATTTGCAAATATTATGGATTAAGGATAATCTACTTTAATTTAGAAGCTTGAAGCAGAAATTTAATTTAGGACAATACTTTTTACTTTTTTTATGGTTATTTTTATTTTTTAATAGTTTTTATCGTCGATTTTATTATATAGATTTTTTAGAAATCGTTTTTATAAAATAAGATAATTACCATATGTATTACCGCCTTAGTCTGTTTATGGAGAAGAAAGTTTTCTTAAAACTTTAGTATATGTTTAAAAAATATATGACAATCTCTTATAATGATTATATGATAAATTTTTTAATTTTAATCAAGAAATCTTCAAAAAATTTTAATTAATAATGGTCTTAACAATAAAATTTATACTTTCAATTTGAACATCAAAATTCATTTTAAGTAAAATATATGTTTTGATTGAAAAAATTGAAACGATTGAAAAGTTCAATTATATTCAGTAATTATTTTTATAAACAAACTTGAATATCTTATAATTAAGAAAAATTTCATCTGTTAATCATTTATTACATTATCAAAATGTCAAATAGATTTTCGAAAATTCAAAATTCTTTATGGCAGAATCAAAAAAAGGTTCATATAAGAATAATTTTATTATTTTAATTTAATTCCTAATAAAGCCTTTTTTTTAACATTTTTTTTGTAAAAAATTCTTAGGGTTTTTATGATGTTAAAGACAAAAAATAGTCGGAAATAAAATTTTTTTTCAATTTTCTTTGAATTTTTATGTGTTTTTCTTCTTCTTCAGTTTTTCAACTTCTAATTCTATATTTATTAACCTAATTGATTTTCAAATCTTAATACATCTACTTTTTCTTCAGAAATTGAAGAATCTTCTGAATTACTGAATCTATCTAGAATTGCCTTCTATTTATGTATTCTTTTCTTCAATTCTTTAATTTCTTTATTTTCTTTATTTTTTTCTAAATTAACGAATCACTATGAAAAATTTGTTTAGAAGTAAAATATAAAAAATTCAGAAATAAATATTTTTGAAAATTGAAATTTCAATCTAAAAAAATAGAATTAATATTTAATATTTTATTGATATATTATAATCATATAATTGTCTTTTTTATAACCAAATACCATGATATTAAGTATAAAATATATAAAAATAAATGATTATATAAGAAAACATATTTATATGAATTGAAGATTAGAACGAAAAATATTGCTATTTAAATTCTCTATTTGAAAAGATTATATTGAAATGAACNGCATTAAATTTCGTAAGTGAAGCATTTGCAAATATTATGGATTAAGGATAATCTACTTTAATTTAGAAGCTTGAAGCAGAAATTTAATTTAGGACAATACTTTTTACTTTTTTTATGGTTATTTTTATTTTTTAATAGTTTTTATCGTCGATTTTATTATATAGATTTTTTAGAAATCGTTTTTATAAAATAAGATAATTACCATATGTATTACCGCCTTAGTCTGTTTATGGAGAAGAAAGTTTTCTTAAAACTTTAGTATATGTTTAAAAAATATATGACAATCTCTTATAATGATTATATGATAAATTTTTTAATTTTAATCAAGAAATCTTCAAAAAATTTTAATTAATAATGGTCTTAACAATAAAATTTATACTTTCAATTTGAACATCAAAATTCATTTTAAGTAAAATATATGTTTTGATTGAAAAAATTGAAACGATTGAAAAGTTCAATTATATTCAGTAATTATTTTTATAAACAAACTTGAATATCTTATAATTAAGAAAAATTTCATCTGTTAATCATTTATTACATTATCAAAATGTCAAATAGATTTTCGAAAATTCAAAATTCTTTATGGCAGAATCAAAAAAAGGTTCATATAAGAATAATTTTATTATTTTAATTTAATTCCTAATAAAGCCTTTTTTTTAACATTTTTTTTGTAAAAAATTCTTAGGGTTTTTATGATGTTAAAGACAAAAAATAGTCGGAAATAAAATTTTTTTTCAATTTTCTTTGAATTTTTATGTGTTTTTCTTCTTCTTCAGTTTTTCAACTTCTAATTCTATATTTATTAACCTAATTGATTTTCAAATCTTAATACATCTACTTTTTCTTCAGAAATTGAAGAATCTTCTGAATTACTGAATCTATCTAGAATTGCCTTCTATTTATGTATTCTTTTCTTCAATTCTTTAATTTCTTTATTTTCTTTATTTTTTTCTAAATTAACGAATCACTATGAAAAATTTGTTTAGAAGTAAAATATAAAAAATTCAGAAATAAATATTTTTGAAAATTGAAATTTCAATCTAAAAAAATAGAATTAATATTTAATATTTTATTGATATATTATAATCATATAATTGTCTTTTTTATAACCAAATACCATGATATTAAGTATAAAATATATAAAAATAAATGATTATATAAGAAAACATATTTATATGAATTGAAGATTAGAACGAAAAATATTGCTATTTAAATTCTCTATTTGAAAAGATTATATTGAAATGAACTTATGATTAAATAAAATATTTGCATAATTTATTAAAAGAATATCTATATACGAAATAAATCTAATAAGAAATAGATTATTAATATTGTTTTTAAAGTAAAATGATAAATATAAAAAGAAATAAAAAAATTTTAATATAAAATATTTTATAGTTAGTTTCAAATTGAAATCAAAATAAATTTGAAAATTCTTTGAAAAGGTCGTCATTTGATAATCCATTTTTGATATCATCAATGTTGATTTTAAGTTGAATGAGAATATCATCTAAATTAAATAATCTATCTTTATCTAAACTATTCTAGAATAATAAGAGATGAAATTTATACTTGTAATTTTTATTACCAGTTAGTTTTAGTTAATATAAGTTGGCCTTCTTTAATTTCAATTAAATTTAATTGTGCTAATTTAATTAAGATATATTTGGTTTAATTATAAGTTAAAGTTTATTAATTTTTTAATTATTTTTATTGATTAAGTCTTTAAATAACTTGATGGAAATATGCATAATTATATCCTTTGACATGAATTTCAAGAGCAATCATTATTAAGAGCAGTTTTAATTCATCATTAAAGTATTATAAAGCATTATGTTATGGTTTATTATATATTTTATCATATGCTAGTTTGATGTGATCAACTTCGATTTGAGAAAGAATGTTTTGTTTTTAGAGTTATTCTTTTGCTAAAAGAATAGCAGTTCGACAAACACTTAAAGTTTTGCGAATATCAGTAGAAATTGTAGCAATTTTTTTTCCTAAATAATTTAAAGTATTGGAGGCAAACAATTATTTAATTTTTTTAGTTTTCATTCTTTATTATAATATACTTTCTATTTAAGTACTATTATAGGGTTTAAAAACGATTCTATGATTTCCTAATCTG
The DNA here is from genome assembly GCA_905182985.1 of Paramecium sonneborni. Taxonomy (NCBI): domain Eukaryota; phylum Ciliophora; class Oligohymenophorea; order Peniculida; family Parameciidae; genus Paramecium; species Paramecium sonneborni. Next base: position 127,997 of record CAJJDN010000161.1, on the reverse strand, counting down.
GATTATAATTTAGGTTTAAGTCTTTCAGGAAAATCCATAGTATTAGCAATCATAAGTACAGTCAAACGAGCTGATGGTTATTAAGGCCAATCAACCAAATTATATAGAACTTATTAATCTGTAGTATAAAGGTTATCACATTCATCTAATAAGATTACTTTATTTTGTTATATCATATTAGAATGATTATTGAAAAGTTCAGCTAAAAAATATAGATATAAAAAAAACTTAAAAGAATACAAGATTTAATTTTGGAGGTTTCTTTTTTATTAGTAATTTTTTCATAGAGAAATGGATAAATATCTTCTGGGGTTGAAACATTCATGGCATTAAAATAGATAAAATCGAAATTAAGTTTTTTAGAGAGTAATTAATTTTTAACTTCTAAAACTGTAGCAGTTTTACCTATTCCTGGGACTCCTGATATATCTATTGAATAAGGAGTATGATTATACATAAAGCTTATTTTTATCCATTATTTTTTATTCCTTCTTCGATAAATCTTGTAATAAGAACCTTTTCTTAATCTCTACAAAGTATTTCATCTGGAACTGTACTTTCAAGTAATGATGTAAAACATTCTTCCATCAATTATAATTATTATTAAATGTGTTCAGGTTACGATGATTATTATTCAAAGGGTTCATGAGAGTATATGTTTTCAGTTGTCCTGGATTGTTCTTTTTATGTTTTATTCTATTTTGGTATTCCAAGAAGATTGCATCTTGTTTAGATCATGGCTTAATTTATTAGTTCACATTCTTCTTATTCAATATCCATATGTTATTTTTTAGAATTTGTAGGGATACTTAATTTAGTAGATCGTATACTCATAATCTAGGGTTTACTTAATTATCTGGAATATTTATTCTGGACTTCACTTTTTTGGAAAGTAAATAGCTGAGAATTATATGAAATTTAATTGGAACATTCTTCATCAATGACAATGTGTTAAAATACCTTCTTAATGATTAAAAGTCGACAAAGCGGGAAATCCTTTTTAGATTTAACAATCTTAATGTTGTCCATTGTTATTAGATAAATCAATTATATCCTTAACTAAAGGTTTCTCTTATTGTTTTTATTGCTCTTTAGTTTTATTCTAATCATTGCTTTTATTTTAGGCTCTACTTTTGCTTTAAGTTCTGTTGGTAAGTTTTGGTTAATATTCTATTTTTTCAGGTTTTTGTTTCTCTACTTTACCTGACTTCTATTCTATAAATGCTATCATAAATAATACGTTTAATAGCTCTTTTATTCTTTTTTTTGGCTCTTCTTTTTGTTGGCATTTAAAATTTATAATACAAATTTTAACAGGAAAATGTATTTAAATATTAATTGATAATTCATTTTTACGCATTATCTTTTTTTCTGTTTTTTTTTTACTTAGAATCTAGATTTTCAATCATTAAGAAAATCTTAATCCACTATATCTGATAGATGTTTATTCTTAGAAATAGTATATTAAGATTCTTAATCTATAAAATCATCATTTTTGGTTATACAATATTATAAATATTTATATCTACACTATAATTTTAATAACTCATGGTTTCAGATTAGAATCTAAAAGAAAACGTCATAAACATAAATTTTAAAACAATGTTTATCATTTTATATTACAAATTAAATAGATAAAATTAAATAGAATTAATACTTTAAGTATCATCCAATAGTTATACAATTTTATATGATAAATCTAATAGATAGTCTCTTTTATCATTTACTTCTCTATTTTAAAGATTGAATATATGCTTTTTCAAAATCTGATTTGCATTTTATTTTTTATTCTACATTAAATATATTATATATATTATATGTATATATATTATATTTCAATTTAACTCTTATGTATTAAATGTTTAAGTCTATTACTACTCTTATTCAGTTCTGCGTTTATAAAACAGAAGATAAGCATTTTTTGATATAATTTAATCTTCATCTAATTCACTAACTTATGAATCATCAAAATTGTACCATTTTTAATTTTTCTAATATTTAATAATTATTATATATGATACTTAATTTTTAGCAAATGCTGTGTAATGTCCACCACCCATACCACCGAAATGATTAGAAACTGCATATAAATCATATATCAATCCTTTTTATTCCTCCTCTATATCATTATTTTCATGAGGTTTATTCTTATTTATTATAAACTCTTTCAAATCTAATCCATTAACTGGAAATTCAACAAAAGTTTCTAATTTCTATTTAAAATAACCATGAGTTGCTTTAAATCTCTTTAAAGTGAATATTAATATATCTGAAGCCTAATTTATATAAATTATTCATTACCTTATAAATTTACATACTTTTATATGCTTAAACATGTTCTTTACATTAACTACAATACCAAGCATTATCTTCTGCTAATTATTCTGGTTACTCTGAAAATCTTAAACACTCTTATAATGTCACCTTCACTTATTAATCCATCATAAATGTATTTGTATAATTCTTACCCATCATTTTCCCTTTCCCATTATTATTATTATTATTATCATTCTCATTATTGTTATTGTTCTCCTCTACAATTAAATTTATTTTATACCTTCCATCTACTTTCTATATTATTAACTTTAATAATATTAATAAATCTCTCCAGCATTTATATTTTAAAATGGACTCTTATTCCAAAATACTAATAATTCCACCTTTAACATTTAATTATTTCTATTTGCCATCTCTTTCTATTATGCTGTCTCATAAGTCTCTTATGAATAATAATTCACTTCACATTCCTAACAGTTTTTTGAATTACAAAATATACAATCCTTCTACATTACCATAAAATTCTATTTACTATGTATATTGAAATACTAAATACATATTACTTCATTACCTTTCCATGTATATTCTATTCATAATATTCTCTCAATTTTTCATCTGTATCCAATTCATTCTCTTTTATTATATCACAAAATATTGGTAATAAATTCTTAAATATTCCCAAATGAATCTATGCTAGACTATATTCCTTTTTTATTATTAAATAAGTTGTCTCCTAAATGATCTTTTTAAATGAATGTCCATATGAATCAAATGCTTTTTGAACATAACTTATATATATTCTTTCATCCTTTGCAATTTTCCTCTCATCTTCACTCAACACTTTCACCACTAAATAACCTCCTCTTTTAGCATTTTTTCTAACTACATTTATTTCTACCTCAGGATTTATTGGATCTGATATATCATTCATAAATATTGAAAAGTACAATAATTCACTATCAGCTTATATCTTGAACTCACCTACTACATACTCTTATACAAAATCTTTTAATGGCATATTCTTTTTTGAACCATCAAAACTTAAATATCTACTTTGAATTTAAACAACTGATTAAATCACCTTAACTTAAATTGATTTCTATTTACGATTTGGTATCGATAATCCTACTGTTAAGAATGGATCAAAAGTTATTGATATTTGTTAACATGTTGGACATTTCAAAGTAGATTTATATTATCCATGCATTAAGTCAACAATAATAGATTAATTACGAGCTAAATGATTCTACCAACTTTCTTTAGCAACTTCAACATCAGGTCTACCATTGCTATCTTTAGCTTCCACATAAGGTTTTTTTTTTACTCTATTTAGATCTTCGTGTAAACCATCCAATAAAAATGTAATTAATTCAGAAGAGTCATGTTATTAAAAACCTTTAAACATTGGTTAGAATTATCCAACAGCTTTTTTAAAACTAGAGGGAGTGACAACATTTTTTTCACCACACCATAATTTTTTGATAAGTGATCCAAATTTTCTAACAAGTAGGCCTTTAGTTCCTAAAGGATTATCTTCATTAATTTCATCAAAGTATTAATTAGATAGAAAGTATTATGTTAATTAATAAGTGTTTGATAAGCATTAAGTACCACTATTCATGAAACAAGTGTTGCCTAGATTTGATAAACCAGCAAGTCCTTAGACAGAATGAGGAGTGTATTGAATATTTTTAACTTATTCATCATCAGAGCCAAGAGGATCACATTTATTGCGATGAAATCTTTCATCATTAATTTTACATTATTCTGTACAATAGGATACTTTTTTGCAGATGCAAGGATAGTTTAGAACAGTGATATTGGAACAACCTTCACATTTTCCTTCTAATGGAACAGTGGGATGTCTGATACACCAAGGTTTATATTGTTTTTGAAACTAGATTAAAGAAATATGAATACTTCAATTAGTATGATATCTTTATCAGTAAGATTGAGTGATGAGAAGGTGATAGTACATGAAATTTAGATAGGTGATCCAGAGAAATTGAAAGCTAGATCATCAGTAATGTCTAGATCTTAGACTTGTTTTTTGATTTCTGCAAATAATGCTTTATGAGGATCATTTGGATTATGAAATCTCCAGATTCTAACACCATTATAATTGCCTCTGAAAGTAGGCACTGTTTAGATAATGATTTCATAATAATCCGAGAGATTAACATTTGGATCAACTTATAAATATTCTTTATCAAATTATGTAATACTATCTTGAGCAATCTGACTGATAGTACTAGGAATAATAAGTAATGCATTAAACTATTGTAATAAAATGAGATTGAATACTTTGAGTAGATTAACAATAAGTTATTTATTCGATGAATAACCAAAAGTATTTCTAGAGATAGGAGTACCTCTATAATATTGATTAAGGTAAGATGAAAGTTGTTATGATATAACAATATAATGGATTCCTTCTTAGAGATCAGGTTTTAACCATAGATTCCAAGGGTTAGTACTTAGTGGAGAATATTTGAAGCATTCATTAACATATTATTCAAGAAGATCTTGATTATAATTTTGAGGTATCATCTATCCAGGTTGAATGGGAACACTTTCATTCTTGAGTACATTATCATAACCAACATAGAGTTTCCATTTCTCAAACCAACTAAGTAATCTATTGTATTTAAATACTTCTTGCTTAAAATATAATATGTTTAACAATCTTCATCTCTAAACTCCGATTCTAATTACTACAACATTCTATGAACTTCCAGAGCCTATTATTTAAGTCTCTCCGATAAACTTTAATTAGCTAAACTCTTTGGGAATTATTGATCATCAGAATCATCTTGACTTCTAATTTACATTATTAATTCATACATACCCTTCTTCTGTTCCACTCATTCTTATTATAAATTAATAAATATATTAATTCCTCATTCATCTAAACATAATACTGATGAATTACAAATTTATTAACTATTATAAAATCTTCTGTGTGATTATGTCAATATTAATAATATGCTATATACTTCACCTAGTCAAGCTCGTAGTTCCAGTGCCTACTCCCTACGATTACCTAATATGTCTTAATTGATAAATCAATCATCCTTTACTCCCAATTTTCAATTCAATTCACCTGTCAGATCCTATCTTAAAACCAACGAAATCAAACTACGCAAACTCTAACATTAATCCCTTCTAGCTAAACTTACAGATATCATCCATAATTAACATCCTAAAAAAATATCACGCCCTAATCTACTTACAAACAATCGTCGATCTTCTGCCTATTGTCTCACTGATAAAACTTAAATTCTATGGGAATCACTTAAATCCAAATTTCAACACCAACCCACAGAATTAATTTATGAACTCCTCTTAGATCTAATTAAACCATCCAATCATATACAACTTTCTAAATATACACTACCTATACAAACTAAATAAGAATTTACTAAATTTAAACATCAATTCATTATCACCTTTCTTATTGAACCAAATCTAATCAAAATCATTCAAAAACTTGAATTGTTACGATAACCATTACTTAATCCTCCTACCCTCTATTAAGAATTAAATGGCTATTCTACAATCACTTAAATAGTTGACTTATTATACATTTAGTTACTCAAAGATATTACATTATAGCCTTTCCTACAACCCTATTCATAAAATCAATTCACTACCTTTGCTATTCACTTAATCAATAATTTAATTCAATCACAAACTCATTCCACTGAACTGACCATTCAATTACATTCATTTTCAGAACTCCATCAATTAAATCATGTTCATTTTACTTAATTTAAGTTCCTATTCTATAAAATACTCCTCTAATTTTAAATTTCCCAAAGAGCTATTCGTAAAATCCTTAAAATCATTGACTAATATAAATCATCAATTCTTAGAGCTAAACCTATTAAAAACTATCTGATTGAAAATTGTATGCTTATTCTTCCATATTTTAGCTGATGTATTAAACTAAATGGTTGTTGATACAAAAAACTAAGAAATACAGAAAAAATAAATTATGTTACTACTTGAATATATTACAAATAATCATTCAAGAATCATAAAAAAAGATGATTTACTTATGCTTAATATCAATCCCAATGTTTCATAATCGATACTATCAACAATTCAATCACTCAAACCAAATCATTTACTTTTATAAGATTTTTCACAAGATTTAAAATCATCACTTACATAAAATTACACTATACCTTCTCGTTTAGTTGATAAATTAGCTAAAAAATTGAATTAAGTTCCTTTTTATGCTACAATATACAAAGTAATTGTATTTCTCTAATTTAGGAACATTAAATAGATTGGAAAAATTTGATAAAAATAGAAATTGATTTCATTTCGTAAAATAGAACACATTTTAGAAAAAAAGAAATTTAACTCATTCACAAAAGACTTAAAATAACCAATGAAATTTTTGATTCCTATATTTAAGTATCCTTCCTCCCCTATTTTTTAGAATATCCAAGATATCATGGGAGTCTATTCATAAAATCTTGTATGTCGTATAAATCATTACAGAGATTGGATTGTTTCAGAAAAACAACTTTGATTTTTTTATTCAAACTTAAACTTAATTATTTATTTATATATATAAAATTCAAAATATGTCTTCCAAAACTAATTAAAAAAGAAGTTCATCAGCTATTCAAGGATGTTCAAAATATTCTAAGATTTTATATAAAGATGATCTTAATAATAATAATAATATAGAAATTAATTAAGCAGTATAAGAAAGATTACCTTATTTTTAAAATATTTTCAAATAACTAATTAAAATGGGTTTACCTATGTTGGAAGTATAACCAAATTAAGAACTAATTAAAATAACTAAAAGAAGTGGCATAAATAATCTTAATTATTTATAAAGACTAATTTCTGTGAAATTGGAGGGTTAACCTATGTCATATCGTATTTGCAAATTAACTCAAATTTGTAAAAGCTTTTTGAAATCAACTATTAATAAATATCAAAATTTTGACTAAGAACAAATGCTTGGATTGATCAATTCATCTGTTGAGGTTGTTAGAATGTAAACAATTTCATGGGTAAATTAAAACGATGTAGATATTGGATAGAATTTTGATTATTAAAATTTTTTAAATCTTTTAGACATTTAGAAAGTATTCAAAAATGCAGAAAATCTTAGTTTTATTTCTACTGATATTAAAGGGTACTACGAGATGAAAGATATAAAAAGTTTAAGAGATCACGGAAATGTTGAGACATTTTAAAAAGTTAGAAAATTAAGACTTCTTATCTTTCAAATTCTTAAATCCATTAAAAATATAATAGATTCTTTGTTGGAAGAATAAGATATTGATACTATTGAAGAAGCCTTTATTTAATATTTAGATTTGAAACAAAATTTAGAATTCCCTTTTACTGAAGATAACAACTAAAAACAAGAATTAGATACAAGCTTATAACTAAACTAATAAGATTTGTTTTCTGAATCATCTGCCTCTCCAAATTTAAGTTTTAAATCAGTTAAATTTCATAGTCCATTAGTAAATTCTGAAATTTATTAGAAAAAAGATAAACCTACTATTATTTCAAGTATACTAAAAAATGGTAATCTTTCAGATTAATAATACAAGAATAGATAAACTATAATTAAATAAAAACATTCTTCATATCAATAGATTTCAAAATTTGATGAAATTATAGATGAAATTCCAGAATCTAATTAAAATACTTCTATTCAAAAAAAAAAAAAAAAAAACACTGTAATATAAAAATGGGATCTCTTATAATAAAACCAATTCGAAAAAATATTTAATTAAACTGAATAAACTTGCCCAAAAATACTTAATTAAGATCAAGAACCATCTAAACCTGTTAAATAGAAGAAATCAAATAAATAAAAAAAATAAAAAATACTCTTAAAATAAATGAAAAGAAAAGTATATTTTGATTTGTTTGATTCTCATAGATTTTATAATGGTAAGATACTCGATATCAAACCAATAAATCCAAAAAATCCCTTTTTCAAATATCCCTTTATAAACTATTAAATCGATTCTGAAGAAGAATAAGCAGAAGATTTGTAATCAGAAAATAGATCACAAGAATCTAGTAGATCTAATTCACTTTAAGAATTTATAGTTGCTGATTATAAAAATTAATATTAAATATAAGGAGAAACTTATAATTTAATTATTGATAATTCAAATTTTGAACATTTTTTACCATATTAGGCTATCATGTTATCACATAATAGGCCTCAAATATCTTCAAAAAAATAAATTAGTTTTGACTCTGATTTTAATAGTAACAGCTCTCTTGTAGATAGTCAAAATGAGAAATAAATTAATGTTTTAACTTAGTTATAATAATTTTTAAATACTGAGTAAATAAAAAAAGTATAACAGATTTATGAACTGGAAACTTTGGAAACTTTTTAGATTGATTCTCTGTCAGAAAATCAAAATGACTAATGAAAAAAATAATTAGATAGGAATTTTGATAATTTTTGTATTATGAATATTAAATAATCATTCTCAAAAAAAAATAGAAGAGTATCTTCAAGCGTTTATTTCATTTAAAACTTCATTACATTTTTAATGAATTGAAATTAACTAAGGATCATCAAAATCATTTGATTCTAGGGTGTAATTTCTGACATTTTCATAAATCCATTTACAATTTTTTGAATCCCAACGACCCTAAAATTTTTCTAAGCAAAATGCACAATTTTAGTTATTCAATTTATCTAGATCTATTGAATAACTTTTTTCTTAATTTTTATTTTCTTTAATAGTTTATGTTGATGACATCCATTCCTATAAATAAAAAATAAATTTACTTCACTAGAACAGCTCATTTAAACTTCTTTTTTCTAATCTTCTCTTAATTTTTCTAATTGATAACTTGCATGATTATTCAAATGTTAAATGTAAGCACTTTAATTTCTAAATCTCATAAAACAAGTTGGACATTTTATTAAAGTTCCATAACGATTAGGATTTGATAGTAACTCTGAAGATGGGATTTATTTTCTATTCACATATCATTTGATTCAATTACTTTAAAAATTCCTTAACAGCATCCTTGTTTACTAAATCATGCTTAATTTAAAGTTAATCTGAGAAATACTAAAAAAGAGAACCGAAAACTGTTGTGGTTTAATTGGGGTCTATAGGAATAACAACTTATTTTTAATTATTCAATTATTGTTATTATTAATACTATTATTATTGTTATTATTATTGTTATTATTATTGTTATTATTATTGTTATTATTATTGTTATTATTATTATTATTATTATTATTGTTATTATTATTATTATTATTGTTATTATTATTATTATTATTATTATTATTATTGTTATTATTATTATTATTGTTATTATTATTATTGTTGTTATTAATATTGATTATTGGTTTATTTTTGAGGCTATGGTTAAGTATTTAAAATGTTTTATTATTATTAAGTATAATTCATAGTATTAGGATTTTATGGTGTTTATTATTAGGGTTATCGATGTGATTGAGGTTATACTTGTTATTGTGAAGGTTGAGGAAGGTTATGATTCAAATTTGTCACTTAAGGAATTTAAGAAAACTAATTTTAATAATAAGGGTTCAAGTATGGATAATTGGTTGATAGAGAATTTGTGGGTGCATAATGATTGCAAGGAACCATCTGAGAAGGTTAGAGATTTCTAAATTATTAAGAAGCAGAGGTTTAATTATTCTATTAATGAATATTTTGAATAGCTTATGAATAAGTATGAACTTATTAATGATTAGATAAGGATTATATTTAAGGTTGAGGAATTGATTGTTATTATACAAAATTTTATTATTATTAAACAGCTACATTTACTCTTTAACTTTATTAATTTTTTTATTCAGGTTTAATCTTTTTAACTACTTAATCTTCCATTGGACGTTTAACTCCTGCTGGTCTCTTGTAGGTTCCCTAATAATGTAATTAATATAAATTACATTTAAGAATTATTCATATCCTGTTACATTTAAACTTTTATAAAACTTTTTTAGCTCCTCTAATTTTTCATGAGGCAATTAATCTAAATCTTCTTTTAATTCTTATTGTACTTTATTACTGATTTCAATCAATGTAGGTAATGGAAAGATATGAAACTATATTTTAAAGGAAAATGAATACCCAACTTTTAAATACAGTTTTCAATTTTAATAGATCACATCCAAACTCTTTTTAATTCTTATATATTTTTAAGAATAATTTCACTATGTATGATCTAATGGCAATTTTGAAATCTTTTAAATCACTTTTACAAATGAAATCAATTAAGAAAATCAATTGGACCACATTTTTCTCTTTTAAATATATTTTAGTTAAACTTTAAATAGATCACATTGCAATACTTATATAACTCGGTTGCAATTTAATTAATGAAAACCTTTTTCTATTGAATCAATTTTAAAATGACAATAAAATCAATGCTCCCATTTGCAATTAGCATTTATACAGCTTTCCTTACTTTTTCTAAGGCATCTTTCTCTTCAGGCAAGACTTTAACTTCTTATCCTCTAGCCATCTTTAAATTATTTTTGTAATTATATATTTTATTAATGAAAAATAAATTATTCAAATCCGATTAAATTTTGAAAATTAAGAAGTCTTATCCAAATTATCATTTTGTTTTACTTTTGTTTATAATAACTTTCCAATAATCATTTTAATATCACTCCTAGATTATTTTTTGGTTGGCTATTGATTTTCTTTATTTTATTTAATCTCCTCATGAACACTATGATTGTTGTTGTTATATCTCACCTTTGAAACATGATTCTCATTCATTCTCAAAGTAGCACAAGGATATATATATTAAGTATTATTTTTCAAACTATTTAATTAATTTTATGTAAAAACAGGTACTTTTAAACTATTTAAAGAAGTATTATTTGTTTATTATTATGTTGAATTTGATTACTATTAATAACTTATTTCAGTTTATCCAAGCATCTTACTTAAATTAGATACTGAACTCTTTAAACCCTCTTATGATGCTGATCTTTAATAAGTTTATTCTACTTATCTATATTGATCATTCTTTACTGAACGGTTATAATCTAATTATCTATTTCCAATATTTGGATTCAATTATCTCAAAATTCTTAATTTAGAACAATCTTCTTTAGGATTGCTATTTGAATCCAATTAAAATGATTCTTAATTTTATTAAAATATACTAGCTTCTTATAATAATGAATTTAAATTATAATTATTGCTTGTTGGTATTGATAAAGTTGATTAAGATTTTTACTTTTTATTTCTCATTAAATTAAACTAATCTATTGATATAGGTAATCCATCATTTTATTTAGAACACTTTTCAAATGATTAATTATTCTATTATTATTATTATTATTATTAAGATTATTAAAGCTATTTTTAAGTAAAATTAAGGGATTAATTAGATTAATTCTTAATATATTAATTATAAGTTATTCCTTTTGTATCTTAACTGGCAATATGAAAACTCTTACATTACACTGGACTATCATATGATTATAAGGAACTTTTAATTTTCACTGCATCAACACTCCTTTTTTTGGATGTTGATTCATGATAATTTATACTCTCCTTCATTATATGATCTCTTTATTATTTCTTTAATTCATCGATCTATTACAATAAGATTTATCTCTCATATTGAAATTATGATTATAATACTGAATTCTATTACTAAAGTTATTGAATTTACTCCTCATACTACTATTTTATATTAACTATATCTATATTTTATTCTATATGTTATTAATATCTTTTTATAGTATTCTAACATTTACTAATTCTTTATTGAAGCTACTCTTTCTCTTTCTCATACAACAACGACAATTAAGAATATTTTGATTCATAATCAGATTATTTGGCATCATTATCTTACATATTCAAATCTTTCATCCTTTATATTTCTTAGTCCAATTAACTTTTATATTGTTATTCTCTCTATTTTTAACTCTCTTCAAGTTTCAATATCTATTCTTTCAACTTTGCATTTTCTTAATTACACTATGTCTTCTCTTATTCCAATTAAATTATTCTATGATCATATTGATAATATTGTTTCTAGAATTATAATTCCATCTCTTTTCCTTATTAATCTTTTTCTTATAATTATTCTGTTAACGATCTAACCTATTCATTTTTATTAATCAATTTTTACTTAAAGTTCCAAAGACTTAATCTACTCCTTATAAATCACCTTATTATGATCTTTCTGTTAAATATCGACATTTTTTTATAATTCAGAAACAGATCTCTATTATATTTTAAACAAATCAATACTTTCTATGCTGTAGATGTATCATTTATAGCTTGTGTTATTGTCTCATTCAATTTTTTATAGTTGAATTCTCTTGATTTGTAATCATCTAATTAAAGCTCAAGTAATTATATTTTTTATTCTAAAACTGCCTTATCTTTTTTCCATTCATTCTCTTTCCCAATGAGCTTCATAATTAATGTTTTAATACGTATTTTCTTAATTTGATTATGTCATTCTCCTCAAAAAAATTAATTGAAGTATTTAGCATTTAAATAAGTATAACGATTATATGAATTATTAATAAAACCAAAAAGAAAATAGATAAAGAATAAAAAACATTCTTAGTAATTTTTATTCTAATTTACTTAAAATGAAAATCAGATGTTTAATTTCTTAATTTTTATATTGATCTTTATTTTTTTTTATCCAAATATATCGAATGTACATAATTTCATAACTTTTAAAATAATCATTTATTTTTAATTCTTACCTAGTTTAGGTCTTATCCTACTAAATATTTATAGATATTATTTTTAATTTATATATTAAAAGATATTGTTCTAATATAGACTTATATTTAGTGATTGATTTTTTGTATTAATTAAATAATGTTTATACGTATTTTTCTTATTTTGATGGTAAATGCTTTCTCATAAACAATTACTTTGATCGATACTTTTGAATACTCTTGGATGATTTATAGTATAGAATCAAAATATAATACTTTATTTCATTGGAATGAGAAATCGTGTTGCACTCCTCCTGAATTATAAATAATTAATGCCACCTCAAACTCAAATTTACAAAATACTTTACAAATTATACTAAATGGATATGTTATATATAATCAACATTTTAAATTGACAAACTTGGGATATAAATAATACTCAAATTATACAATAAATAACTCTACAAATATTGAAATAAATAATATATGCGAGAAAGATAAGAGTGACTCAAACTCAATAGAATCAGGAATGATTGAATTTGAGATTGGAGTACTTAATCCTCAATCAAATATATAGGAAAATCTTACATTCTAATATTGGCTTATCTGTTAATACACAACACTTGAGAAGTATCAATAAATAAAGATTAATTTTGATTCAACTACAATTTTTTTAGTATTAATTTTATGCTTTTGTGTTTGGCTATTCACTAAGATGGCTAAAATTAGATCTTTAAAAATTGAGATTAATCTATAAAAATCTCCTTTCTTAAAAAGATTAATTGCAATTTAATCATTTTAGTTAGAAGGTTAAGTAGTATACTTTTAGGGTTTTATAGTCAATTGGGTATTGTATATATTTTATATAATTGCATCAATACTTTTTTATGTACTTGTACATTTCATAAATTCTTGGTATGAAGTAGTAATGATAATGTGCTTAGTATTAGCTTTATTTTGCTGTTGGTTTATATTCAATGAATTACAATGCTTTTTGTCAGTAAATTTGAAATTATAAGCACAAATCTACTTATCAATAAGAGTATGTGATTGCATATCAATAGTTTTATCGATAGCATTAGTAGTTCTTTATCTAACATTAAATTAAGCTTGGTACATTTCAAACTTGATAACTTTTTGCATATCTGGATCTTTACTTAGATTATTTAAGATCATAAGTTTAAGAGGAGTTACTATTTTATATGGAGCAATAATTATATTTGATTGTATATACTACTTTTATCTTTTGACAACAGCTTTTTCAGTCAATTATTAAATAGTTGTTTTGCAAGTATTCTTATATTTATTAATATTTAAGTATTCCAATTATCCAGTACTTTTCTAAATGCCATAATTTAGATATAACCTTGACAAAATTTGTGTTTGGTTATCATTAATGGATTTAGTAGTTCCTGGATTATCAATATCTTATTTGTATAGATTTGATAAGAATAGAAATTCAAGAATTTATTTTGTAATTGGAATGCTTGGTCTCTTTTTTGGCATAATATGTTGGTCATTAGGAACATTATCTGCCTCATCAAAGGGAATCTAGCTACCATAATCCATTTTTGTTTATCCATTGATTATTTTATTTACATGTCTTTGGGCACTCAGATAAGGTGATTTTAGAATTATTTGGTATGGATCATTCTATGACAAATTTGTATTAAAATAAATAATCTAATTAGCTCATGGATAATTTCACGGTTGAATATAACCCTGAATCATCTAAACATGTACTAGAAAACTCACATTTAGAAAAAGATTAAATTAAAACTTTGATGAATGGTCTCAAACTGAATTCTTAGCTTTGAATATTTTATTACTTAAAACAAATTTATTATTATTTTATAGCAATTTTAATACCTAATACATTATTTTATCTTTATTCCAAAATTATTTTTTTTTTATAGAAAACAATATTAAACTCATATGTCAGTTGAATATCAAAAAAGAATTTTAAGGATATTATATAATTTAATTAATTATTCCCTTTGTTTAAGTTAAGGGTATATTTTCAACAAATCTAGTTCTATTATGACAACTCTGTTAATTTTTGATGGAATTATATTGTGTAGTGATTCTTAATAAAATTGCGAATTAAAAAATTAACAAGTATTTATTCATAATTTATTTGGAATTTTAATAATAACTTTATATATACAATGGGTTGTTGTGGTTCTAAAAGTTTGTAAGCAAAAGTACCTAAATAACAACATCTACCTGAGTCACCATCTGTACCTAAAGAACAACAAAGACTGTTGATCTCTTAATTTTTAATTTATTATTAATTTTATATTTTCATATTTTTACAATACCTGAGTCACCATCTGTACCTGAGTCACCATCTGTACCTGAGTTACCATCTGTACCTAAATAACAACATCTAGAAATAGAAATAGCCAGAATGCAACATGTAGGATTACATGTATTCAGAATTCAACATGTAAGAAAAATGCAATTCTTATAGTATTTTACAAGAAACAAATGAGACTCAAATACTTGAAAATAAAATGAATGAAGAGTATTTTGATTATGTTGATTATTTAATCGAGCAAAATTAATTTCCTTTAGACATAAGACTCTACTATTATTTTACATAATCTTAATTAGAGATTTACTTATAGAAATCTGATCAAATTCATCATTAAAAAATTTAGGAGATCTTAAGACTTTATAATTAAATAGAAAAAGCTATTCTTTATTCTGATTTTATTAATTTTCCTGCTTTGAGTGATTATAGTTTGGATCATCAATTTTTAGCTCTGAAACATTTAGAGTCTATGATTTAATAACCTTCCAACCCTAAAGAATAAATAATCCAATTCAAAAAGTAATTCAAAAATATTTATCATAAAATAAATATAAAGTAGCCTAATCAATTTGATTTTAATTAATTATTAGATACCTAAGTAAATTAAATTAATAAATTTTTAAATGAAAGGAGAAATAGAAAATAGTAGATTGCATATAGAATTTGAGAAAATTTGAAAATGATGCACAATTGTTTATTTATGAAATGATTGAGATATTATTTTTATCTAATTTTTCAATTTAATTTCATGTCTTTATTATTTAAGTAATTTTATTTGTGATTTTATTTTATTTTTCATTATAATTACATTTGTTTTTAAGTATTTTATAAAATTGTTTGCAAAATCTAGATATATGAAAATGAGAACATTTTATCTTAATTTTGTTATTTAAAATATGTAAAGAGAGGGATAGATAATAGAGAAAATAAATTCTCTTCAGAATAAATCCAATAGCAATACAACTTGGTTTTTTAAAAGATTAATTGTGTTAGATATTAAAAAATAAAATAGAAATATCATTTCAGATATTGAGATAAATATCATCATCTTTAAAATGGCTTTGTGAATATTCATACTTATTCTTTACTCAGTCATCAATTTAATTTTATATTGTGCTTTTAGGAATAATATATAATGTATAAAATTAAATAATTTTAATAACTATTTTGATAAGAAATAAGAATAATAAGAGTTAATATAGGATTATAGAGAATTAATAAAAAGTACTAAAAATTGTAGATTACTTTTAAAATAAAAAATGTAAAAATATTTATTAATCATTTCATTCATTTTTTCTTCTAAAGAATAACAAATATGGGGTTTCTTCTTTTCTATAATAATATTATTTAAAATATTACTTAAAATTTCTTTAAACTCTATCAAAATCTCTATGAATTTTAGTTACAATGCTATCATCAAATCGATACCATTCATCATTAACTTTACAATAAATAGTATAATGACCAGCATCAGGTATTTCTCCAAAATGTATAATGATTGCATATAGTTCATAATTTAATTCTTTTTCTTCTTCTTTTATTTTAATGTTAGGTTTTAAATTGATTTGATCATTTATTTTAGAACGAATTCCTTATTAGAATTCAAATCTGTTAATTTAAATGATTATATTTTTAGGTAATTTTAAAAATTTTAAAGTTCTAGTACTTTAAGTTTTCTTTTTGCATAATTCACAATTAAATGTTATTTATTCCTTCATTTAATGTCTTTAGATCATTTTTTCTATTTCATCTTGATTTTTCCCAATTCTATTACCCTCAAAGTTCAAAGTAATATACATAAATTCTTCATCTGGTCCTGTGGTTGGTTTATCGCAATTTTTACATATAAAAGTTGATTTTGACATACCATAAAATATTTCTTTAATTTATTTCTATACGACATAAATATATTTAATAAAATACATATTCTTCTGGATTAAAATTTTTTTCCATATCTTCAAATAAATGTACACCAAATTCAGCTGCATCTTATTATCTAACATCTGTTTTATATGGTTCTCTTAAAGATCTTTTTAATAATAATGGAGTATAATCAATCTCTTCAGTCATTGAATCTAAAAATAAAAAACACTAAAAAAGTTATTTATAAACAAAATACTCTTAAAAAATTTGTTTTTAAACTAAATGATTTTAAAAATACAACTTCTTCTCTTTTGAATACATTAATTATTAGGTTTTTAAAATCTTATGTCCAAAATAATGCTTAAATGAAGCTATTTAAATAACATGCTATTTATTAATACTATAAATATTACTATTTTATAAATTTCTCAAACCAACTAATTTTTATGGTTTCTATTTTTCTTCATTCTATTAATTTTCATCATTAAACCAAATTTAAATTTACTCAATTTTATCTAATGATGTTTAATTTGGATTTGGTATTGGGATATATTTATTTCTAAATTTTTTTTCTAAATTTTCAAAGCCTTTCACTTCTTATTTTTTATAATATCTTAGCATTAATGCAAGAAAATTTGCAATTCTTTGTAATTATTTCTCTTAATATAAATCAAAATTCTTATCAAAGTTTGTTATGATTTCTTAATAATGTTATTTATCTAATTCTGGAGTACTTATTTATTAAAAAGAAGAAATTAAGAATTAATTAAATAAATTTTAGATCTAATCAAAACAAGAAACATTTTTCATGTATTTTATTAGATCAGGAACAAGTTTGTTTCTCATTTCTATTAAAATTTCAGTTTAATATTCTTTAACAAATTGTTAGCTAAATTTCAATATTAATTCAAGTGTTTATTATGTTAGGCCAAAGTTTAACATAGATTCAAACATTTTATATTCAAATTTATAACATTTTCCTAAATATGTACCAAAATAATTAAAGATATCATCAATAAATGGAATCTATATATATATGAATTAGAATAATATACTTTAAATATGATAATTCTTGCAATTAAATTAGGTTATACAAAATCTGTAGGTTTTTCCATATAAGTGGATGCATTTAATATTGATTCTAAGACAATAGTCCATAAATAAGGTGATTGAGAATCCTCAAGAAGCTTTTGTAATTTATCCAGAATAGATAATAACTGATGATCTCTTCCAATCGTTGTATTATTTCCTGTTAGCAATAAGGAATTTAGAACTACATCAAAGATTTAAGTAAAATGAAATGAATCGGATCCAAAATCTATTAACACATTTACCATAATTTTAATTATAGAACTAATCTCTGTATATTCTTCTTTTGTTTTGCATTTCATTGCTTCATCTAACAAAAAAGCTTTTTCTAACTAACCTTGTTTTTAGAGATCATCTATCTAATTTCTTATATTTTCTCTAAACTCTTTATCTTTTTATTATATTTTAATTGTTTCTTGAAAATACAAATAACCTAAAATTGCCAAACATCTGCATGATCTGATTATTTAGATTTGATCCTAATCTAAAAGTAAGACTCTTTGCCCTGATTTTTAAATTGCTTGAAAAATCTGAGTCATAATTTTATAACCTAGCACATTCTTAAATTTAAATATTAATTGTACATTCTATATTTTATTGCATTCTAGAAACAAATTCTTTACGTCATCATTCTTGTTACTAAAATCTAATTTATTCTCTAATAATTTTTTCTAAATGTTCTGATAACAATTTTGATCCATTTTAAAATAATTTTATTGCTAATAATATTAATAGAAAAATAATTAACAAATAAAAATGGATATATCAAACAAATTTATAAATTAGTGATTTATTATTCTTATCTTGAAATCATACTTTCTAAATCGCTTATTAATTATATTTGTAAGATTATATTATTCTTAATAAAAACAACCTAATTAAAAAAATAAATTAAATTTACATTCTCACTTATTCATATAGTTGATCTATACATAATTGAATAAGAATTTCTCGATTAATTATGGTGATTAAAGAAAACTATTACAATAGAATATTTTTAGATCACAATTACATGAATAATAGATTGTATTGAAAATAATAAGTTTATGAATACATAACTTAAAAATAAAAATTTCATGTAGTAAATTCTTAGATTTAATAATATTATCTAAAATGAGATTAGACTATTTTTAAAATAATATTTAAATAAGGATGAAGAAAATATTTTGAAAAGTATTTTAGAAATTATAAAAGGAAGAAACATAAGTAAAAAAAAAAGTAGAATAAAAATAAATCTTGTTAATTGAGAGAAGTTATATTGAATAATTAAAAGTTGATATCTGAAATCAATTAAAGGATTAGATTGATTGATTGGAATAAATTAGATAGTAAATGTAAACCTTATAAAGTAAAAAGTCTTAATCAAGATTGATTCAATGCAAAATATTAAAAAAGATAACTAATTAATATAAATATATTATAATGAATTAAGTTATAATTATTGAGAACCAAAAAATTAAACATGGTCAAGCTGAAATGCATCTTTATATTCTTTAAATTGAATAAGCTTTGAATAAGATGGAGCTAAATAAAGTAATAGAAAAATGTCAAATAAAAACATTATTTCTTTTAGAGGGTTAAAAAGATGAATTAGAGAGTTTGAAGGAAATCACAAAATCTTTTGGAAATTAAGATTTTGAAAAATAAATGGAAGAAATATTTGTAATAAATTTTTATTATGATGTTAGTATGAAATATATTAAGAGAAAAAGAATGTAGGATTAATAATTACAAAATAGAATTAAAAAAAAGAACTTTACAATCTTTATTATACATATATGATTATGAAAGAGAATAAAAATGAATAATGGATTAATTAATAAGTAATAAATTTATCAAAATAGTTTAGAAATATTTTTTGAATCTTCCAAAAAAGGATTAGTAAGAATATTATGAATTGATAGAAAAGAATCCAAAATAATTTTTTGAAACTGAATGTATAAATACAGGATATTTGTTCAGAAACGACAACCAAAATGAGGTTATTAGTCATATAATAGAATAATAAAAACCATAAGAAAGCGAAAGAAATTTTTTGATAATGTAATAAATATAATCAGACTTAAACATTAATAATTAATAATAAATGAATTAGTAGATTTTACCATTTTTGTAGTAGTAGTTTAAACCATTATTGTTAGAAACAAATAGAATCTAAGCAAATGAATAAAATTAATAGAAAATTTAAACTGAAAATGAGATAAATGAAACAAAGAATTCTGATTGTTCTAAATTTGGAAATTGTTAAGATTCAAAATAGGATTAAGCTCAATAAAGATAAAACAATCCCATACAGCCAATATTTTTGGATATTGAACCACCTATTTCAGAAATAGAGGGACTGAAATTGCCTCCACCAATAGAGTTTATACCTTTTTCAAAAAAATATGGGATAAAATGTTTTAAATGAAAAGCTTTGATTCATTTCATATTTGTTATATTTTTTCATTAATAAAGTTTTATTATATTGAAAATAAAAATGACTGTCAATCAACATTAGATTAATGAGAATATAGATGCTTTTATTTTAGATGAATTTGTAAAAGGAGAATAAAGGGAGATTGATAGAACTAAAATTATAAACTTTATAAAATAGAAAAATATTGCTTTAATTATAACAACAAGAAGAAAGGAAGAACTAAACTTTATTTAATAACCTCCTTATATCGTTATAGTAAGTCAGCTTAGTGAAAATATTGATAATGTGTACTAAGATCATGCAACCATTAGTGATTATAATCTCAAAATTTTTTAGAGCAAAATTTAAGGTAGATTTCTTTACTTGATAGATAATTATTTAACAATGTTGAAATACATCCTTAGTTTTTAATTATATTGTAATTACCCATCAGATATGGATTAAGTATTTAATCTATTTGAATTCTCTATAGTATACATAAACATTAGTAAAGGAAATGGGTTTAGAAGACTTTTTTCAAGGAGCTATAACTGGTTTAAGAACTCAATAGGGTTCTGATGTAAGAGAATAACAGCCATCATCTAATGATATTCAAGTATATAAATTACCATAGCCTATAAAAATTCCTGTTTTATAAATATAAATGAATTAGAACTAGATTAATTGAATTATAGATTCTTCGTCAGAAAATATTTATAAGAGATTATTATAATAATATATATATAAAATATATAATAATATTTTAAATTTCTTATAGTTTATTTGTGAATAAATATTGCTTGAATTATGATAAAAGATATATTAAAATTTTAATGTGATGCATATATATATATATTTTTATTGATTCTGTTTCAAAAGATGGGTCGTTTTGATCCTCGGTGATCATAAGTATACACGGTTAAATATTACATATAATCAATAATACTGCCTAAAGTTTTGGGGTCTTAGATCTAAAAATATGTTTATTATAAATACTCCATCAAATTGCATGTTAGTATCTAAAAACATTTTTTCTGGGTTTTATAAGAAATCCCATAATAACTTTCTTGTCCAATATAATCGTCTAGCTCTTAAATCCCATCCATAATTAGAAAACTTCTTATTTGATCCTAATCTTCTTAAGAATGCATTTCTTAAAGCTGGACCTTAATCAAGATCACTGTCTTTGTATTATAAATATTAAATTATACCTAAATCATGACAACCAGCACATGCTTAACCATACATTTTCTTACCAAATTCAAGATCACCATTTGGAATGTCTACATCAATATCATCATCATTTGAACAATGAGGAGTTCTTTTGAATGTTGGTTCAGTAAATCCTCTTATTTCATAACCATTTCCACTTTCTTAATGAATTACTTTTGGTTTTCTCCAAGACATCTTTTAATTAAATATTAATATTGGACAATCAAATGCTTATTTAAGATTTGAACTATTTTTATATCAATACTCAAAGAAACAATAAAATTTTATAATATATTTATATATAAATTCAAATTAGAACTTATAATAATAAAAATTACGCACTTATGTAAGGTATTTGTTTATAAAAACACACAATTCTATCTATTCCTCTTAATTATACAATAATTATCAATCAAACTATTATTCAGCCACATTATATCTTTTTATTTATTATCCTTTCCTTTATTCATTTCTCTCCATTTCATTTCCTCTATTATTATTATTATTATTATTCCTTTTCATCTATTTTAATTATTCTTAATCTTGTTATCTTTAATTATCAATATTTCTTTATACTAATTCTACTTAAGCATTTTATTTTGTATTACTCTATCTCTTATTATAAAATTATTATTATTATTATTACTGATCTTTTTCTTAATTCATTTATTCAATATTTAAAGTCTAATTTTAATAACAATTATCTATTCCTTATTATAATGTTCTTGTTTAATTTATTGTCACTTAATTAGATATTTCATTTTATAGTTAATTTTATTCATTATCATCTTAAAATTCTGGGTTCATACCCTCTTTTTATCTACGAATTTAAGTTGAACCAGAATCTGCATTTACTACTGTTCCAATACCTTAAGTATCATTTTCTGTTGCCCATTATAAATGATTGAATATTTGATTTTCATTTGTTTAGAAATTCTAATAATAATTATTTTCTATCATATTTTGCTTTACTAAAATTTCTTAAATCTAATTAATTTCATCATCCAAATTAATACCTTATTGATTTGGCTACATTAATTTAAATACAGTATCTCTTCTATAATCTAAATTAAATTTAATCTATTCTAAAAATTCTTTATGTTTCTATTATATTGATAACTAATTCTACTAAACCTTTTAAAATTAAGCCTTCTCAATTTTTGCTTATTCCTTTAAATGTGTCATTAATTATTGTTATTCCTATTCATTTTATTTGAAAGTCAATTTTAATAGATTATTCTCATTACATAATTATTAAATTTGATTCTAACAATTAAGATTTTAAATCTCCAAATTTTCTTATTACACTTAATTTTCTATCTAAATATTATAAAATTGTTATGTCAATATTTTATTTTAATCTAACAGTTATTCAATCTATTTTTCATATTTCTAATCTCTTTTAGCAATAAAACTAAAAAATTCATCATAATTCTAAGGAAGTTCTTCTTCAGAATTATTTTATTATTATTATTATTATTATTATTATTATTATTATTATTATTATTATTATTATTACTAAAATAAAACATCTTAAACAATTTTTTATTCTTATTAGTGTTACTCTAATACTTTTTAATAAATTTATTATTCAAAATGATTAGTATGAAATTTATTGAAATCTGGTTTTGAATCCTACAAATGATTTTATATAGATTATTATAAATTTTAATTAGCTGTCTAAATTGCAAATTCAGCTAATTAATGATCAGTTTATTATTCTAAAATAAGATTAAAATTTTTAGCTTCAATTAATTGTTGTTCCTATGCTTAGAAACTACATTCATGATCATAATATTTTTGTTCCTCTTCTTAAATTTAAGAATCTAAAATTTTAGTTTAAACATTCTCTTTAATACCCTCTTAAGGATCATCTTATAGAAATTCTTGATTTAATACATTGTCAGAGGGTAATGGACTATTAGCAAATTAATCTTCAAGTTAATTATTTTTTTTAATTTCATTAATTTAAAGTTCTTCAATATTAGGAAAATCATTTCCTTCAACGAAATCTATTTATTTCTAATTATATTCAAAGCTCTAAGAATGAAATAACTAATACATAATCTATGAATTCTTCAAATTATTAAACGGGTTCTTCTTAAGGTGCAAAATCAATTTTATCATTTTCTGCATGAGTAGTAATTATTTGATTATGAGGATTATTGTTTTATTTTATTTTTATATCAGCCTATGTTTCAGATACAATAATTTCAGTAGATTTATGTTATTCTTATTATTTTATATTTTCTTCATTAAGTTTCTATTTCTATTCTTGTTATTAATTGATAATTTAATCCTCTTTTAATTTTTAATTTGAATTTATAATTAGATCTTTATCAGCTTATAATTTCTAATTTAATCTATTAGAGACATTCTTTTGAGGTAATTATCTATTATTTTGTTCTAAAAATGTTTATATTGAATTTTCATTTAATTTAGACATATCAAAACTCATCAACTCTAAAGGAGTCATTATTCTTTATAATAAAACTGATCGAATGAATTGACCTAAATTTATTTATTAATAAATTACCTTTAGTGCCATTTAATCTAATTTTCACAGTATTTAATCTAGTTCTATATTCTCTTGTATTTTCTCCACCAGATAAATCAAATGCAGCCTATTCAAGCTCATTAGAAAATGATTAAACAATATCATATTGTATTTAATCTTCTTCAAATATTTTAATCAATTCTGAAATTTAATTTTGTCTCACCTTTTTATCTTGTTCTAGTCTATGACTTGTTCTTATTTCTTTTTGCATATTATTAAAATTATTTAGGTGAATATTAATAAATAAGAAAAATAAACTTAATTATTTTTTTACGATCTCAATTAAATAATAATTTACATAATGGATTTTGAGTATTTTGAAAAGCAAGACGATGATGATGATATGAATGTAGAATTTGATGAAGAAGATATTAAATACAATTTAGAAGATTCAAAAAAACCAATTGAAAAAGAATTGGATGATTCTGAAATATCTTAAATAGAAATGAAAATTAATAAAATGAAAGAAGAAGAATAGTTTTTTGAGCATGATTCAGATGAAGAATCTAAAAAGAGATTAACAAAGGCTAAAGAATGGAAAAGACATTTCGGAAACTATACTCCCTTAATATTTATTAATGATGAACCAATTTTTGCAATTAGTCCATAATGGATTATAAATCTATTTATAATAATAGGATTATTTATTATAACATATTTCTAATTTACAAAACCTAAACAGAAGACTATTTAATTTTGCATAACAATAATATTGAATGTTTTAGAACTTCTTGGATATGTAATTGCTGCTCTTATTAATCCTGGAATCAATACAGCAATTTAAGAAACCCTGAATAAACATAATAATTGCAAAGTATTTATTTTAATTATGGTTTTAAGATTTGCGAAATAGTTCATTATCGAAAAGACACTTATCATTGTGAGACTTGTAATGTATGTATAAGAGAATTTCATCATCATAGCAACTTTTTAGGAAGATGTATTGGATAAGGCAATTTATTCTATTACTACCTTAGTATATTATTCTTGCCCTTATTCTTAATCAATCTTATAGTTTTATATATGTTTTGATATTACAGTAAAACAATACAATTATAAATTTCATTTAAGCTTCTATGATTAAGGTCTTATTCTGAATCCTTAACTAGTTAAAGCTCTCTAAGCACTTCCACTCCTTTTTTAACTCTTCCATTATACATTTGTTTAAAATGCAATTTTTAATTAAGTTTCAACCTCTATATCAAATGCCTTTGGATTTTCTTTAGCAAATGGTGGCTTATATATTCCAGGTTAAGACTTTGTTGATGTTAAATGATGTAAATTAGTTGCTAATTTCATGAATTCCTATTTTGCTGCTTATTCATTTCTAATCTTCTCCTCTTCTCTCTCTTATTCTCCTTTTTAACGTAATTCTTATAAAAAGTTTTTATTTTTTATATTCATTAATTCAAGTTACTTTTTCCTTAAATAAAAATCATGAACATATTTTCTATAAATATATCCTCTAAAATATCTTTAAATTGTTTATGCTTAATGAGAAAGATAAATTATCTAATATTAATATAATTCTCTTTACATTTCTCCTATTTTTACATTCACTCAATTATTATTTTACTAATTATCTAGCTAAATATGCTCTACAATATTTTTGAATTGTAATTGTTGCATTTTGATTCTTTTTGTAAGATTTATGTAACACATACATACGATAATAAGACTATAATTTAGTAATTTATCTATTATCAATATCATAATTTCTTTCCATCTAATCAACTTATTCATAATATAACTCTACTATATTTTATAAGAGTTTCTTTTTATTAAACATTTTAAATATATTATATTTTAATTGATTTATTAATATTTCCTTATCACTTATTAATAAGTTTCTCATTTCATTAATTTTTAATTATAAATAATTAAAAATGCTTCCTAATTTAAGAATTCTCTAAAAAACAAGATCCACTGCTACAACTTCTGATATTTCATAAAAAAGAATGCTTTAAAAAAGTGAACATCATGAAGTTTAATCTCTAAAATCTTAAATCGAATCTTTATAAAAACAATTAGAGCAAGTTTAAAGTAATAAATCATTTGTAATGAAGATAACTTCTCCATCTTCATGTACATAATGTTCTAAATTTAAAGTAATAATATATTCCTATTCTCTCAGCAATAATTAGATCTTTAATAATTAAATGAAAAAATCGCTAAAAAAAATTATGATCAAAAAATTGAAGAATTGTAAAAGCAATCATAAAAGATTATTCTTACTAAAGGTAAATCTATTGAAGCAGAAACTAAATATGATGATTTACTATTTAAATTGAAATAAATCTATTAATATGAACTTCTAATTGATGATGATAACACTATTAATATAAATAATATTTAGAAAATATAATTTTCATATAAGAACTCTGCAGAATAGAATTAATAAACTAATTCATAATTACTATCATAACTTGAAGAATAAAATCAAATTATCAAAAAATAATCCTTGTTAATCAAAAATGCAAATTCATAAATTGAACAATAAAACAGCTATATTTCGAATCTTCAAAATTAATTAGAGGCTTTTAAAAAATAATTAAAGGATCGCTCAGAATTAAACAAAAAAACTTTATAAACATTACCGAATGAGATTCCATCTCCAAAATTAAATACTGATATTCAATAGGATAAATCTCTTTTATAATAATTATTATTTTAAAATTAATCTCTTAAAGAAAAACTAATTTAATAAAATCATTATATTGACAAATCTGCTGAAGAAAACTAAATATAAAGGCATCTATTGAGAATCGAAGTCTTAGAAACTGAACTCAAATTAAGTCTTCGCTGTTGTAGATGCTAAAATTTATTTGAAAAACCTAGAACTTATATTCCTTGTGGTCATTCATGTTGTGAAAAATGTTATAAATATAAATGCGATTCCTGTGATACAGAAGCTGTGTATAGGAATAGATAATTTGATGAATTAATTAGAGTATATTACATTATTAGGGATACCAAAACATTCATTTAAGAATGCTTATTGAGATTACAAACTTGATGATGCTAGGTTTATTATTTATTCTAATCTAAAATATTAAATTATATAAATCCTATAAAATATCTTAATAATTTAATTATAATTATAATTTTATAATTGTTAGTTAATATTATGCTTGTGTCTACAAATAATACACCAAAAAATAAAAACATTTCAAATAATGATGAATAAAGAACAGTTGAAAGGTTAAGGTTTCTTTTGAAAAATGCCATTTAAGTATACTAAAAAATTTAATAATAAATCTAGCTAAACGATGAATTAGAAAAGAAAAATGCTATTTTACAATATAGAATAGAGTAATAATAAAATTAATCTTAATAATCAATTTAACAAGAAGATTATAAACAATAGCTTGCTAAACTTCAATAACAACTTTAAGAAGTATAATTAGAAAATTAGCAGCTTTAATCAAGTTTAAAAAATATCAAATAAATAGGTATAATTTGTGATATCAAAGGCAATCAGAATCAATAAAATAATCAAAAAAAGTTTTAGTTGATTCTTTAAGATTGTGCAATTTCTTAGATAGAGAAACAATTTTATGATTATTTTGAAAATTCTTCATCTGTTCTATAGGAACAAATTATTTTGGAATTTCAAAACAGATTAGAAAAATATTAAACAAAATATCAAATAGTGGAGATAAATAAAATTACAAGTTTAACAAATTTAGACAAAATTAAATGTATAGAATCATAGTAGAGAGAAATCGATTTACTTGAATCAAAATTATGTAATAGTGAGAAAGAACTAAATGATTTAAAACGTATATAAGATATTAGAATTTTAGGAGTTCTAGAATCATAATAATAATAATAATCAATTAAATAAAGTTAATAAGATTAAGTTCAAGATTTTTTTAATTCAAATTAATTAGAAATCTTTACTTCTAGACTCAATAATAGTCAAGGAATGGATGAATGTTTGAGTACTGATAAAAGGTGGATTGATATTGATAATAATTAGCTTAAAACAGATGAGAGAAAAATACTTCAATATGAAAAGATAATAGAGAATTAAAAAGTGGAAATAGAAAGTCTTAACAATAAAGTATCAAAATTGTAATAAGTATGATTAAATAAATACTTTAGAAAAAAAACCAATTGAAATTATAAAACTAAGAACTTTCTACAGTGTTATATTAATAAGCTGAAACATGTTAAAGAATCATATCTAATTTGCAAGCAAAAGTTGAGAAATAATTAGTTTAGATACAATATTATTCTTCTCTTTAATAGATGAGATCTAAATTAAATTAGGTAAGTACATTTCTAACATATTAAATAGTAATCCTCTTAACATTATGTATAGAGTAGTTAATAAATAGATATAAGGAAAAAGTTCACATACCATTCTCCAAATACAAATAGTTCTCCTGTTTCCTTAGCTAAATCTTAACAAAATACTAGATCATAGAAAAAAGTAATATTTTAAGATATGAAAATTTAACAGCAAGATTCTTCTAATGATTAGTTTACATGGATCATAAAAACGACGGATGCATCATTAGTTAAAAAATTAGATAAAAAAGATTCTTAATCAGAAAGTACAATTGATTAAGTTCCAAAACCTACAAGATTATCAACACATTTATAAGAAGTTAAAAAATCATTAGATTAAATATAAAATGGTATTTGTACATAAAATAATTTGAAAGGATATTATTTTATACAGAATAAGCCGATTTTAACTTTAGATGATTTTTGAAGTTATTATTATAAATTTATACATGTTTAGATATGAATAATATTTATAAGAATATTATTTAACAATAATATCTCAACACTTAAGAGCATTTAAATAATTGTTCCACTCTTAATTAATTTAATTGTTGAATTATGCAATTTTTTAATTTTGATTATTTAAATATTCTTGAATGAATAAATCTAATTTTGGATGATGTTCTAAGATTTCTCCATCTTAATTTCTAATAAATTATCCATCATAGAATTCTCCATTTTCTAATCCAACAATTCTATTTTGAAATTCAATTTCTTTGATAATTTCTTTAGATAAATCATTTTTGGTAAGTAAAGGTTATAATGGTTTCATTTTTTAGATTAATTCTTCAATATATTATTGGCATATATCTTTTGAAATATTTTAGCCAACCATAAAAAATCCTAAATTGGAATGAGTATCCCAACCAACATATGAAGGTATTTAAAGTTTGACTCCATTAATTAATTATTCTTTAAGAATAATATTAACAGACTTAACCTATCTTTCGATAGTATAATTATGATTTGCAGTATATTCATAAAGTTTATCTAATTATCCTTCAAATCTGAGAAAAGCTTTAAGATAAAATAATTATGGTTTATTAGTCGAGTTAAATTCCTTAACTCTAAAGATAAATTTATCAATATCTGAAAGTTTTTCATAATTGACCATTGGTGCTTTTTGTTAATGTGAAGTTTTAAAAAGTTCTCTTAAGATTTTTCTAAATTATTTAACACAAGGAATAGCATTATGAAGGAAAACTTTTTAATATGGAATCATTTGACTTTTGTATGTTGCCAGTTTGATTCTAAGAAATACATTTAATGTAGAATTGTAAGATGTATTTGAATATATTTCTTTAGCAACAGAAGATTGTACCATATTATTGGTAATACGAAATATATTAGATTTAATGCATACAGATCTAAAGATTTTGAAATATTCTTCAACTTCTGATTCCTCATTTCCAAAAGAATCTAGAATTGTAAATTAACAATAACCAGGTAGACTTTGACTTATTAAATTATCACTAAAAATATATATAAATAAAATTTTACATAGGTTAACAATTTTGATTTTAATAGATATTGTTAATATTGATTTTATTAATTACATTCTTAATGTATACAAATTTACTCAGTTTTCCAGTAGTTAATTGTTATACTATAATATCAATAGATAAATAAAAGGGGATTACACATATACATTAGTCTTAAGAATATTTGAGTAGGTTTTCTAATTTATTAAGTAATCCTTCTTCATCTAAGATTGATTATTCTAATAAATTAAAAGTAAGAACTTGAGCCTTTTAATTAAAATCACTTGCATATCTTTATAAAGATTAAGCAAATTTATTTTTACCACTACTATATGTACCTGTAATTAAGATTATTGGAATTCTATTATCAATTTATTAATTAGATTCATCTTATAAGGCTAGATAGTTTAAAAGTTTTAAATCACTTTTGACTTACGTTAAAATAACTAATTATTTAGATTCTAAATAATCTAATAAAAAAGAAGAATCTTTAATCATATTTCCTAATAATGGAACTTTTTATTCTTTTTTTAGAATAATTTATCCCTATCTAGTTAATTAGAATTCTTTAGGATTTTCAGTATAATCAACTTTAATTTCATTTTCTTTTAGTATATTAGTCATTTTCATATATACTTAATCAACAGATTTACCTACAAATTCCAAAGCTATGGTTTTTGCTTATAATGATGCACATAGTATTGGTTCTGTCATAAATATCATCCAAGCAGATTCTAATCCTTAAGTAAACTTAATTTTCTTCATTGATTCAAATAAAATAAAGAACCAACCCATTTCATTAGTAAAGATTCTAATACCATTTTCATGTAGTACATAAGATGCAGATTATATTGGTATATCTAATAAAGCGTATTTAGAGGGTATAAATAATCTATTTTTATCTACTCTTTCTGAAATTTACTAACCCAATTTCTCTAGTGGCAATTTTTTTTTAATTTTTTCTATATCATCTGAAAATCTAGCATCAGTATTTATAATTTAAAGATTAGGTATATTACTAGTTATAATATAATAACAATTTTCTTAAAGAATAAATGAATCAGAAAATATTACATTACCTAATATAGTACCATTTACAACCAAAGATGGAATTTTCTTATATTCTAATCTTATTGTAAAAAATTAAGGGGTAAGTTTAAAAGAAATTGGATCTTTAAAATTAATAGTTACTTCTTCACCAAATGAATTATAACTAGATACTGATACAATTAAATTATCATTTAGTAATTACAATTTATAATTAGCTAATGTTGGAATCAATCGTTCTGAACATAAATCAAATATCTATTAATTAGTCATCTTTCTATAATCTTAACAAATCATTTATAAAGCTGAATAGAAACTTTCAATCAATGCCCTATAAATTTCAATTAATAAACTAAAATAATAATTATTAATCATATACCATTCGTCTAAATGAAAGGAATGTTCAATTATTTAATATTAATATTCTTTAACAAAATGTTCAAAATCATCATGAATTGGTATTATTACATTTTCTTTGCTTATTTATTTTGTAAGAAAGTATGTTCTGGCAAATCTCAATGAAGAATATAGATCACTACTCTCCATTGTTAAATGTAATGGTAATTTCTATTAAGAACTACAATTACCAAAAGTAACAGTTGGAATTAATTTATTACATCTTTTTATATATTTATTTTCTTCAATTTCAAATGTATCAAGAAATATCTCAACCATTTATTCACTTGTAACTGCAGGTCTTTTTTTTATTGCTATTTCTGACAACAATTACATTGATCCTGAAACATGACCATTTAATCTCTAACTTACAACATTAATTAAAGTTTTCATAGAATGTTTATCATGTGGTTTATATAATTAATTTATCCTCTCACTCATATTTACAATCTCATGTTGCATTGAAAAAAAACCATTTCCTAATAAACCATAACCTTATATGAGAGGCCATTTTTCAATATTTTTATTTTTTTCTTAAGGAAGTAATACACCAATCCTTTTTAATCCTTACATCATTTTCACAAATTGAGCCATTTTTAAAACTTCACTTTCATCTTTATTTTCATCCTCCTTAATTGTTGGAACAAATAATTTAATATTTGGCATCTATAGTAAATATGGCTTTAACAACTTAAAACCTTATTAATCACAATATGCTCTCATATGATCTTTTGTTATAACAAATATTGTTTCACTCAATGTATTATCTAAATATTCATTTGTTTCAATTTCTATTCCACTATATCCAAGATATATCCAATTCATTAATTTTGTATACTCATAATTCTCTTTTGAATCTATTCCATTTATTATTAATAAACCTATATCATGAATTAATTATATTTACCATCTACATTTTCTTTTTAACAAACCTTCTCTATCTTTTTTATTCTATAAAATGAATCATATAAATGAAACTTTGAATCAGGGTTCTCTAATCTTTAAAAAAATTAAAGCATTAAAAATAATAATAATAATAATATATATATAATCAAAAGGAAAAAATGTTGATAAAATCTGGAAAAGATACCTTCCCATCTCTGTCTGTATCCAATCTGTTAAAAAGTAATTCCAAATCTTCTAATTCTGGTTAAACTTCTTATTTATACAGAAAGGAATCAAGCTAAAAAAATTATTTATTTTATTATTACATCTTTTAAACTGATTTCATTATCACAAGAATCTTCATCAATCATCATGAACAAATATTTTACATCACATTATTAATTATTTTTTACTTCCTAATTAACTTAATCGAAAAAGAGTTCTCTTTAGTATAATCTTTCAAATAAAAGAGATAACAATTATTTTATTCTTCCTTGAATTATGTATTTTTCATCTAAAATTTATTACTCTCTATTAATTTATTGATCTTAATGATAAATTGATAAAGGCTATATTAATTAGATGAATTAATTAAATTTAATCCTACCATCTATACATATCTTCTTTAAAACCAGTGATAAATCTTTTTTATTAATAAATTGTTCTAAATCTTCAGCTACTAAGAATCCAATTTTCTTTTTGTCTAAAGCTCTGAATGTATTACAAATAGAAAAATCAGGAACTGCTTATAAATTAAGTTTAATGTGTTCTATTTCTTTTTCAAAATCCATTAATTTAATTAATGTATCTTTTAAATATTAAGAAGGATTAAAGAATTTTTAATTTATTTTTGGTGATTATTTACTAATATTTTTTTATGGAGGTTTTTTAATAGGTTTCTTAGTAGTGGAATTATTAAAACTTAAATGTTATTTTTAAACTTTAAATAATTACATTTATGCTCTCAATTCTGTTTTTTAATCAATATATTTTTTATTTTATGAATTAGGAGTCTTAAAAATGTAACTGGAATTTAGATTTTAAGTTTTTGAAATTTTCGAACTATCAATAAAACTAACTGATCTTTGATTATCAAATTCTTTTTTAGGTGATTATCCTATTTATCCTGTTTATTTTAAGATAGAATTTAATTTTTTAATGGGAGTAGTAGTTTATGGTTTTTTAGATCTATTAGATCTATTAGTTTATTGAGATTATAATGATTTCTAAATATTTTTATCTTTAATTGGAGTTTTACATTCTTTAGGTTGGATGACTCTTTTTTAAAAATATTTCATGAATTCTGATTTGTCAATGACTCCATCATTTAGAAGATCAAATCTTTTGAATAATGATTAAAGT
Source organism: Paramecium sonneborni (assembly GCA_905182985.1). NCBI lineage: Eukaryota > Ciliophora > Oligohymenophorea > Peniculida > Parameciidae > Paramecium > Paramecium sonneborni. Next base: position 94,115 of record CAJJDN010000161.1, on the reverse strand, counting down.
TCATGAGAGTAGATAATAATAGCTGAATGTTAGAAGAGTTCTTTAAAATTAGAAATCATTAAGACTTTGGAGTTGTATGGATCCATGAATTCAAAACATGCAGTAGGAGTGAAATCAGAAGAATCTTAAAGTTTTTATAGTAATGATGAAGTAGTTTACATAGCTTGTATTTCATAGTTGATTAATTTTGATAATGTGTATGAAATCTTTTAATCTAAATGAGGAAGATCAACATTTTAGAGTGCAATTTTTTACCTTAATTGAACATTGTTTTGAGGTAAACAAATTCTTAAGAATCTAATAATAGATAAAAAATATTTACTATGAATAAAGTAAAAAACCTTTAGACTCTTCATCGTATAAATCAATGAATTGAATACATTCTTATAAATTATGAACAAAACCATTGTCTTCTAGAAATTATAGAAGATCTTAAGGTTCTAATTATCCTTTTGGATTAATTGAAATTCCATCTATGTGTTTAAATATAAAAAATGGATGGAAACGATGATGTTCACACAGGACATTTCTAATAATTTCTATTTCAGATTCTAATTTTGCTAAGTATAAAAAGTATTCGCATAACCTATTAAGTGTTTAAATAGTTAATTATGGCATTAACAGACAACAAATTATAATTAAAATATAAAATTAGTATGTTAATTATTTTAGTTACATAATGGGTAATGGATTATCACTTTGATTTAGCAAAACCAACTCTATCATTATCTCTATCATAGATGCTATAATATTTCCTTAAGAAAACATCTCCAAGAATCCAAGCAGGTCCTTAAGGTTATTGAATGTCTAAGGGAATAAAAGAAGCAATACAATCCCAACTATTCACTTCAACCATAGATTCTACATATAATTATATAGTTTAATACAATCCTCAGAAGTATTCATTTCAGCAAAAGCAGAATTATCATTATTAGTAGGTTTTACATATTCTTCAGGTTCAAGAGTGTAATCAATTCCATCTATTTTAAAAGTTATAGTAGGAAGAGATTTTATTTCTTAACAATGATCTTTGACATTCAAATTTCTTAATAAAGTCCCTACATCATCCATAGGTCCACTCATTATGGATGTACCAGTGTCTACAATTAATTTACATGATCCATCATCACATAAACCTATATCTTATCCTCCAACTAGAATACTATCAGCTTTAATCATCCAATAGTATTTATCTATGACATTATGATAATTAATCTCTCCATCTACATGCGCTTGATTGTATCCTCCTAATGTAAATTCACTATGAGTAATATCATTTGGGTCTTTAGCAAAATAGAATGCAAATTCATTCTTTTCTAATGAACGTTATTGAATCATATTATCAAATACAGGATTGAAATTTTTAGGAGCCATTTATGGATATGCTAAACCTAGTATTCCATCAAAATCAAGACTCTTAAAAATGATTCCATTTTCACTTGTAATTTCTGCTAAATTTTATCTAGGTAATGTAATATCTCCAAAATAAATAGTATCAGAATTAACAAGTCCTTTTAATTCTCCACTTCCAAATTCAACTGTTAATTCTTAATTTAAAGGTAAAAACGAATGACTTTCTTCATGCTTATATTATTTATGTCTCAAACAACCAGGTTCAGTACATCTATTAGAATCTATCCATAAATTGGCACTTCCTGTATCTAGAACCACTTTAAATACATTTCCAGATTATCCTATTCCTATATCTGCTGTATATTATATATTTTTGAAATTGTGTAATCTTAAATTTTCAGAAGCTGATGATTTCTATATGAATTCATTCTCAAACAATCTCTTTTAATTTATAGCTACAAATTTATAAAAATCTTAGGAGTCTTTCACATTCACAACCTTCTCATTTAGTTTAATATGTTAAACTTTTCTCATTTACTTATCTGTTTACAATGTCATCTATTCTTCTTATCTAATCAATTTATTTCTTAATTATACATGTTTAATCCATTCCCCAAGAATAGTACCATTAAACATAACCAAATTACATTGTATTTCATCAAAAAACGATAAATTATATATTGAATTTTATTATGTTCTATTAATTCGGAAATATACAATACAAAATAGAAAGATGAAAAAAGAGTGAGAGAATGTAATATATAATAAAGTGCTGAAGATAAATTGTGTTTTATATCAAATTTAAATATCTTTAATTAATTAAATAAAATGCTTGGATCATACAAGAGATATTGGGAGCCATCTCTTACAGAAGTTGTTGGTCTTTCAGTGCCAGTTGGTGCTATTACCACTTTTCTTACTTAACCATTAGGTAACAACTATTTTATTTACACACAGAATTTGTTAAAACTAGAATCTAAGTTAGAACAGAAGGAATCGGATTGAGATAACTCAAAAATGAATTAGGAGTAAATCCATGGAGAATATTTAGAGAAATTCATGAAACTGGAGGTGGCTTGAGACATTTCTATTATGGATTTGACGCAGCATTATACAGTAGATTGGGCTATCTATTTATTAGAAACTTTTTGTATCAAATATTTAATCTTTTAGATATAAAGCAATATACGATTAAGTTAAACCAGTTAAACCATTCAATGATTTGACACTTAGAGAAAAGGCTGTTCTCTCTGGATCTGTTGGAGCATTTGCTGCTTTGGTTACATCTCCATTTGAATTAGCATAAGTTAGAATGATTGCAGATGGTGGTCTTCCATAATCAATTAGAAGAAATTATACCTCTGCTTTTGATGCCATCAATAGAATTCAAGTAGAAGAAGGTAATCATTTTATACAATTATTCAAATAGGAGGAAGCAGAGCATTATTCAGAGGAGCTTTTGCACATGTTGTTAAATTAGCAGCTTTGAACATTTCCTTAACAGGACCATATGATTACATGAAGGAAAAAATTTGGTTAGTTTTTGGAGATTTTGGATTCAATCATTTTCTTGCATTAACATGGGCTTCATTTTGGGCTACACTTTTCACATTACCATTAGATAATGTTCAAACCAGAGTTCTCAAAGCTTTCCCAGATCCATCTAAAAACAGGTAAAACCAAAATCTTTACGATTTAGATTAAATTACTAAAATTATTTAGATGTTTTCAAGCAAATCTATTTTTATGAGAAAATTCATGGATTCTATGCAGGTGCTGTTCCTTACTATGGCAAAATGTTTTTAACTGCTTGGTTAACATGCACTTTAGTCAATGGAGTCATGGATAGTCAAAAGAGAGCTGCAGGATTGGAAGAATGGCAAATTTGATTAATTTTAAATCAAACACAATTATCATAATAATTCTTCTTATTTATGAATTTTTAAATAATTCAAACAATCACATTTTACTTTTTCATATGGGTTATTAAACCATTTGCCAATTTAGGATTGTCATTCACATATTATTCAATCTACATCACAATCTTTTTTACAGACTTTATGCTTTCATTATTTGTCAAAGAATGCGATTCAAGAAATTAAACTTTTTTCCATAAAATTCGAAAAATTCTTAACAAACATAAACCCTATTATGGAGTTTATACCTAAGCAAGTAATTTTTGATATTGATATCACAATTATAGCCGACATGATACTTGAATAGGGATACAATTTTGAAAGTCATAAGATAATCACAGAAGATGGTTATATTCTAACGATTTGGAGAATTTACAAAGATGTAACACATCCACATGCACATCCGGTCATAATGCAACATGGATTATTGGACAGTTCATGGTCTTGGCTTATAAATAATGATAAAAAGTTGACTTTGCCTTACATTTTGGCAGAATAAGGGTATGACGTATGGCTTGCAAATAATCGAGGGAATAAATATAGTATTGGTCATACAAAATTATAAAGTGTTGACTACAATTAAAAGTATTGGGATTGTTCGTTTGATGATTTAGCTAAGTATGATTTCAAGGCAATCATATTATATGTGAAGAATGTTACATAGAGAGCTAAAGTGATATATTTAGGTCATTCTCAAGGAACAACTTAAGGATTTGCTTATTTATCTAATGACATAGAATTTCAATAACATCTTAAATGTTTTATTGGATTAGGTCCAGCTATGTTCATATCTAATTTGGTAATGATAAAATTTAGATTTTTAGCGATCAACTTTTCTGTAATGGGCAATCAAACTTTATGTATTTGAATTAATCTATTATTTGGGAATTCCTTATTTCTTTGTTTTTGATGATGGTTTTAATATTAAGATTGGAGCACTTTGTTATATGATTCCTTCAATATTTCGTAGTTTCTTTTTTGAAGTTACCAATTAATTGTGTGGATTTCCATAAAAAAATAAAATTGATTTGAATCGTTTTGGTAATATGGTTGCTCATGAACCTGGAGGTTCAGCATCTAAAAATATAGTATAATGGTATATAAAATTACTAAAAATAGGATGTAATTTTTTAGATCAAAATAATTACAATATTTTGATTATGGATCTAGTTAGAATTTGGTTATGTATGGATAAAGAGATCCTCCTCTATATCCAGTAGATAATTTAAAGAATTTTACTATTCCTAAATATTTTTATTTAGGTACAAGAGATGTGATTACAGATACAGATGATTTAGGTAAAATGTTAAATAAGTTGGATTAAACTCATATGAAAGTTGAATTTATAGAGGATTATGCTCATTTGGATTATGTATGGGCAGTTGATGCTCATGTAAAATTGTATCCATCAATATTAAAGAATATTAAAGAAAATTAAAATTGATCAGAGTAAATGATTAAATTTAATTAAATATCATATATATATATATATTAATTATTTAATTATAATTTCAATCATCAAATTTAACCAATTAATCTTCATTTTAATTTTGATATTACATATTTGGTGTATTAACAAGTGCTTCTTCAACTTGATGTTAGTTTGATTGTTATTACTAATTATTATAGTAATTTTAATGGAAATCTTCTTTCTATTCTAATTATTATTCTATTTAATTGAAATTATCTTATGATTAAACTATTTCTAATGCTTTATGCACTCTATTTTAAATTTCAATAGGATTTAATTAGGGTAGAGCTTGATTACAATTAAGTAATTTAATCTCCTAATTTGTTTATGCTTAATTACTAGATGTTCTAGGTGAATCATTTTATCTTATAGATTAGAATGGTACAATTTAAGAAAATTTAACTTATGTATTTAATCTACTTTCAACTAGATTATGTGAGTGATATTAATCTAAATTCTTTTCGTCTGAGGATCCTCCACTTTTTGATTTACTTTCTTCTGTAAATTAATGAGGATTATAAATCAAAATGTATATTTTTCTAATAATCCAAGAAAAAAAGAAAATGATTGAGATTACAGCAAAACCTATTAATAAAACATATGATTCAGATCGATTAGGAAATATCTATTGAAGTTATTCATTTGAGTATTTGGAGGCTAAATCAGAAGGTTTCAATATTTAGAACACATAAGAATTTAATAAGGTGTTTTATAGGGAGAATGTTAAATTGATTGATTCAACTGTATTAATGTAATTGTAAGAGAATCCATATTGAGTAATTAAAAAAATGAAATAAATAGTCTGGTTCTCACTTAATCTACTTTAATTAAGTATTTAATATCTATAAACTTTATCTATAGATATTTCATCAATCTTAATACCATTTTATAATTTTGGATCACTATAGTTTTTGATATTCTAAGCTATTAAATAAGAATCGATTTAATATAATTTCTCACCTCCTTAATTTAATGTAATATCCATAATAATATTGTCATTATATTGATTATAACCTATATTCTAAACAGAAATGATGATCACACAACCTTTCTCATTGGACTAAAGTTTATTACAAAGTGATTTGCTATTTTAACAATTAAATCCGGTTTCATATTAGATTCTAAATATGTTAATATCATTTACTTAAGTGAGGGACTATAATGTGATAAGAAATCTAATAAAAGATTTTAGAAATAAAAGATTGTATGATTTAATTCATGTTATCCAATATTAATGGTGAAACATATTTTATTGATTTGATAGATATAATTTTGACATAAATCACCATTTATTTCATTTTGATATAAGGTTTAATAATCTCCCATATTAAGATTGTATTATTTGGTGATGAAATAGAGCAATTCATCATAAGTATCAGAATTAGAATCAGGAATAACTAAATTATCAAAATCACCTCCAATTACAATTATAATATTAGGTCTAATTTATTAAATTAAATTATCTATCGTCAAAGTTTCAGATTCAGAAAAGGCACTTCTTCCTCTATAGATTTGACTACATTTATTTGAAGATGATCCTATTTCATTGAATCCAAATTTGTATTAGAAATTCCTTGAAAGATCTACCCCATATTCTGTTTAAGAACATAGATGTTAATTAGATGGGTTCCTATTTTTGAATATGATAGGTAATTCATAATTTTAAATAAATTACGTTGTTATATATTAAAGTCCATCTGCATTGATTAAAGGAGTGACTATTAATTACTTATCTGAAAATAAAGTCATCATAAATTGATTCTTATTACATAATTATATAGTTATATAGTACAATTAATAGAGTAGATAATTTACTGAGATTAAATCAGTAGTACCACGCAACATACCGAGAATTGTTATTTGATATTTCGGAGATTTGGTTGCTGATATTTTAATAGTCTTTATTTTAGTTCCTTGATAAGTATTTCCATATGATTGTAATGTTACTTATTTTGGAAATGAATTAGCCAATTTCTCTATTAAATCAGAATATTCATTAAATCCTACGTATCCTTAGGTTGAACCTGATATGAAGTATTCCTAGAGTGTTTCTAATTTCAATTCCTATATTTAAAATGGAGTAAGATTTAAAAATTGGGAGATACTTAAAGACTAAGTAATTTGTACAAGTAAAATAAAAATCATAAATATTATTTTTTATGAAAATTGCTAATTATTAAATTGAACTACCCATTTCTTCAGAATACTCTTACTAATTGATATATAGAGGAATAGATCAAAATAAATAATCCTATTACATTAACATCTTTCCTAAATCTGAATTAGATTCAATCATGTACTAAAACATTTAATCTAAACTTCAATTCTACAATTATATTAAAGATGCTTATGAAGATGATGAGAATGTACTCATTTCTTATTCTAACAGTGATTCTTGGATCAAAATGCCTTCCAAAATTACAAATGATTAATTCAATACTTACTTGAAACAATTATATGATCTATATTCGTTAGATAGTTTAGGATTCTATGATTTCAATCCTGATTTTCTTTATATCAATTAAAAGACTATTTATATCATTGATTATGGTTTACGATATTCTCAATTTTAAATCAAATACTAACAAAAGCATAATAGCAATTATTAATAAAGCTAATTCATGAAGACTTGGATGTTTGGATCAATGCTTTATTGTCTAACTACTGGAACAAAAGATCCTAGTTTTCTTATTAAATTAAATCAACAGCAAATTAATTATCACATTGAATACAATTGTCGATAGAATAATATTAGTGAAGATAATATCAATTTTCTTAAACTCTTGCTTTAAGTAGATTTTAATCTTCGTCCTGCATTCGATTATTTAACTAATCTCCCATTACTTTAATCCACAAAAATAAATAAAATACAATCCCCTCAACATAATAATCAATAAAGAACTATTTAAAAATTAGATAAACTTAATTAGGGTTCTATACCTTAATTCTCTAAATACAAATTTAATCATTCACAATCAACCTTTATTCCTACAATGCATCATAGTAAAGTTTAAATAGCTTTGAAAAAAAACTTTTCATCTTTTTCTCAAAAATAATTGAAACAATCTAAAATTAATTAATATCAATATGCTAACTAATTAATTAAATCCAATCTTACAAATAAGCATTAAATTCTCAAGAATATTTCCACCACTAAATCTTTTTTTACTCCCAATTAAATGTAAAATAATAGTTCTGTTGTAAATGAATAAACACGTTAAAATAATCGATTTAATTAAAAGAATCTCACTATTAACATGGATACAATTAAACCTAGTAGAAGTACGTCCGTCAATACAAAATCTTAAGAACATTAATCTAATGCATAAACTAATCAAATGGTTATCTAACCAAAATAAGAAAATAATTTTGAATTCAAATAAAAACCTAAAAAGAATCAAATCAACTCATTCGAGTAAGATTTCTTTTTTAAAGAAGAAGATGATGAAGAAGATTTAGATTACTGAACCATTCATAATTCATATCATAATAGTAATTTTATGAACTTAATTATTAAAAATTAAATTTATTTCTAATTCGTGTTTTAATTGTTAGTAACATAAATTATTTCCAAGCGATCTTATTTACACTCTTTAAAATAAATAAATTATTATTACAAGAAAATATTGAATTAAATTTTTGAGGATATATTATGATAATAAATTTAAAAATTATATACTAAATAAAAGTTAAAAAATAGCGTGATAAAACTCTAAATTTAGGAATTTTCAATTGTTAGATAAACTATTTATATTTAGAGGATTTTTATTGCAAATTTAATAAATTAAGAGATTAATTTGCTTGAAAATAATTCTATTAAGTTTATTATTTTAGTTGGAAATTTAACTCTACTGGCAATCAATGATTTATGTTTAAAGATTTTTAGATCAACTACAGTCAAGTCTAATGAAGAATTCAGTTTTTAAATTGAAGTTCATAGAATAGGTTTTGATTTTTCTTTAAGGAAAGGAATGTTAACTTATAATTATTCTCAAATAATATAGTAAGTAAAAAGCTTTGTCATCGTTAATTCTAAAATATTCAATAATAAAATAATGAGTAATCTCAATATAGATGCATTTAATTGTAATTTTAATTCTAAAATATGATTCATTTATTTATTATACAATCGAACATATTATGATTCTTTAAAATGATTGAATAATTTAATCTTTCAATTCATTACCACTAAATATATAATAGAATTACAGAATTTGTGCAATTTATATCAATATGAGTCTTATATAATTATATATTAAATTACTGAAAAAATAATATTGTATGATTAATCAGCTAAAAAAAGATGCCTAAATGAAATTTCACCGTTATGCCGCATTTTCGGGAAAGAATAGATAAAATAGGTTTTTCTTAGCTAAAATTTAAAACACATTTATATTTCGTTAGTAATATCTTGATTGTGATTTAACTTGTTCTCTAATCATTTCAAAATAATTTTTGCTCTAATCAATCAATCTAAGTATTTTAAGTTAAAAAAGAGCAAATAATGATTTTAGATCTTATATCTAGAAAAATTTATATAGAAAGAATGAAAATACATTTTCACATTTGTCTTAATTTTTCAATATCTTCTTCTGAATATTTAGAAACTTTAATAATATCTTAAACTTCCATAGTACTATTATCAGAATTTCTAGTTTTTATTCTTTTTATTTAATTTTTAAAGAGAGTTCATTATTAAGCGTTTCTTCTAGCATCATAATCTGAATAATAAATACGAGATATGTTATTCAAAATGTTGTAAGGGTTTATAAATTTGAATGTTAGTAACAGTTTCTCCTTCTCTTCTAAAGAATCAAATCTTAAAGTATTATTTTTGAATTTACTTTAAAGTTTTAAATACTTATCTGTGGAAATCTTTATCTGATCTATCTGGTTTAGGTGTGTAAAGGTTTATATTTTCTGAACTATCAGAATATTTCATTGTAATTAAAACTAAGGATATTGAGATTTTAAATAAGAACATTCTATAATTATTTAATATTATAGAATGATCTATAATATTATATAATAATTTGATTAATGAAATAAATAATTATATATGATTAAATTTCATTGATAATTCAATTTTTTTGTAATTTGATCTTTGATTAAGTTTACTTATTTGCTAATTTAATTTTCATTGATTCCAGAATTTCTTAAATATTCAGTTAAGACTTAAGTTTCTGCTCGATCATCCCAACTTAAGGCTCCTTTTTATTTTTTTCTAACAACATCATTATGATAGAACATTTATTCTTCATATTTAACATTGTCATAAAATATAGTATTAACATAATTATTAGGTATTAATCTAGTTTCAGTTGATGAGGCTGGTGCCCAAGCTTGGATATATATTTCCCCTTCGAAGAATTCAGTTGGTTCATTGATTTCAGTAGGATAAGCACAACGAAATTTTAACATGGCCTAAATATAATAATATATACTTTTTAAGGCTTAAGTATTCTAACCCATTCCATTTGTAATTAATTGTCTCTTAGTACTGCTTGCTCATTTTCCATAGGTGTCATACATTTAAAATTGGCAGTTCGAATGTCTGAAATGAATAGATAATCATTCTTGTTAATTAATTTATACCTAAAACAATTCCTTAAATTTTTAGGCTTCTTCATTAGTGAAACAACGTTAGTAAATAGTAATCTTTGGTCCCTATTTAACTTAAAAGTCGTTTGGATCAAATAAATAAAATTTGTGATTTTAAAATAGTTCAGATAAAAATTATATGTGAAATCCTGGAGCTGCTCCTGCATATATAATATTCCTAGATAAACAACCATACTTTGTTAAAAACCATATCTCACTAATCAATAATTTTCTTTGACCCCAATGAATAACATCTTCCTTCTCTCTTTATGCTCTTGAGTAATATTTTTTACGTTTATCATTCTCTTGTAACAATAATTGAATTGGTTCATTACATTTTTTAATCTAAATTAATTATTACTTTAGTAAATTTGTTTAATGAGTCTTAAAACTCATTATTTTATCTTCCTATTCAACACTTATTTCAGGAGGAGGTAAAATTATTTTTGGAATCTCAATCGATTTTGGTACCATAATCTTTGGTACCTTAAGTTCAAAATGAGTTTGAGTGATTTCCATTGAAATCTTTGTTTCTTTATTATCTAATTATTCCTATTACAAAATTTAAACAACTTCTTGATGTTAACATTATTGAATATTGTTTTATTCACCAATAGATTTATTTATATGATCTTCCAATTTGATAACAATTTTATTTATTTTTTTTTCTTGTTTTGAATTTAATCCAATTATAAGTTTTTCTTTAGGCATCAATGACATCTTTGGTCTTTGATTGTTTAATTCTGTTTGACTAGGATGAGACATGTCTAGAATCTTTTTTGTAGATTACACAATGCGCATCGACATTTTACTGAGAGTACTCAAATATTTATAAATAATAATATAAATTAGACATAATTTTTTTAGAGATAATTTAAAGATTAATAAATAAATGAAATATAAAATTTCAGACCAATTCTTAATAATCAATAAAGTAATAAATCAAGAAGTCAATATTATTCCTTCCTTGATTTAAATAAGATTAAACTAAAAAAATTTACAAATAACCAAAATTACTTAATAGATTAAAGTATCACTCTTTTAAAGAAGTCTTAAATTTATTTTTTTAAATGTAAATACCAAATGCTCTATCTCATAAAAGAATTATGAATCCAAATTTACAACCTACCAACATTCTCATAGAAGATGCAACCTTAAAAGTATAATATTTCAGATTTGACAGAATCTGAAATAAAAAGAAGCTTAATTTAAAGTTTAGAAAAGTTTAAGACATAGAGAGTATCATCATATGAAATCAGATTTCTCATCATATATTGTATTTCCTATAAGATAGGGAGATTTAGAAATTCCTTTAGTAGAATGAAAAAAGTCATAAGTAGATTTATTAAAAAACATTTCTATTTGTGAATTTAAACTTTTATCCAATTATTATAGTATACGACATGACAACAATCAATCCTTCAAAAGATGAAAATATGAAAGATTTAAGAATTATTCTCCTCTTATTCTGATATAGTGATAACTTTAAATTATATTTTAATTCTATATCTAATTTAGTTTTATTTTATTTTGGTTTATCATCATTAAAAAATTTACAAAAATATAACCTTTTATATCTATTAAGTATACAGAATAAATCATGAATTGGTTACAAGTTAACATATCAATAAAAAATTATGTAAATTAAATTAGTTTTAAAAAGATGTGATCAAATACAAATATTGAATGTAAAAATTGACATTCTATAAACCTATCTAAAATAAATAGTATTATATGAATATTCAAAAACTATCAGATCAAAAAAGAATATTGAAATAAATTATTATTATTTTATATATAAAATGAATGAAGTTTTATTTGTTATCAATTTCCTTAAAAATAACAATTAGGATCTATCTCGATGTGAAATTCATAAATTTATTCATAAATTTCTGATTGTTGATACTAATAACAAAAAATTATGGATAATTGATTCTATCCAAAAAAAAGATCATTTATAACTAATTCAACAAGTTTAAAGGCAATACGAATAATATGAGTGTTATTTAGTTTTATTGACCGAAAAATGCAAATTGATAGTGTATGAAATATAATAAAATAATATCTTATGTTTGTGAATCAATTCAAAATCATGAATCCTTAGTTTTTATTTATAATAGAGCTAACTTCTCTAAGTCATATTGTTCTAATTATTTATAGAAATGAACAGCAATATCTAATTATGGAATCAATGTCTATAATAACTCAATTCCTAATTTCAAAGGCATTTTAATTTCATTTATCAAATAAGCTAAGATGAAACATGGACCAATATTAAGTCCATCTCTACAATGTATGAGCACTTTTCCTTTTTGTAGTAATGTCTAAATAATAATTATTGATATATGTTACTTCTCTTATGAATCTATTACTAATTCTAAAATGTTTTTTTATATCTTCATCTGATGTGTTATGAACATCAATATTTAGATATTTAAAATATTTGGTTCTTTTGGTATACTCCATTGAAGTTAAATTCAATACATTAGTAACTGCTTTTTATAATAGATATTTAGTCCATAAACCCATGGCAAATCCACAGAGATAAATACCAGGTTAGATCTCTATGAATAACGTTTCTTTTAATTGTGATTAATAGTTATAAGGGCAAAATGAAAGATGAGGAAACCTTAAACAAACAATGTCTTCTTCCTCTTCACCATATTCATCCAATCTCCCTTCTCCTATGACTTTTGCTCCTTTTTCTTCTTCATCTTATCCCCTTAAAGTCTTTCTTGATTATTGATGACTTCCAATCTTTATTTGAGATCGCTTTTCACTCTCTTTTGAACCTAACATTTTTCTCTCTTCTTCTTAAGGAACACCTAATTCCTTTCTAGATTTTTAATCTGAAATTATTTCCTTTCTTGAAGCACCTTCAATACTTTAATTTGTTCGTCTAAATTAAGAACTTTTATCTGTTCGATTCAGCATTTAATTTCTAAATATTAATAATATAATTATATAATTCCAAAAAAGTTGTTTCATTTTTTTAAAATCATTTTATTCATATGAATGTAATATATGTTGTTTTTTGATATAAAAATGCTGCTCAAAATATATTATTTTGTTGTAAATGTTTTAAAGGTATCACAGAAATTTAATTCAAATAAAATTAAAGAAAACTGAGAAGATAGAAATTTATTATTTGATTAAAGAAATGATTAATTGTGATATTTATTATTTAATATATTAATGAACTATAAATAAAGATCTTAATATATTAATATATAATTAATAATTTTTTTATACTAATTTATTCTCTACTTATTTGTTTAAAAAGATAAGTAGAATGATATTTTAAGAAGATTAATGAGATATAAATAGAAATATTATAATTATAATAGAAAATAAATAATTGATTTTATGTTTTTATATTTGTAATGTTCAATTCAATTCATAAATGGGCAATGTTGTTTAGCAACTTGATAATTTTCTCCCATAGAGATCAATCCTTCAATAATCTTCCAAGGTTGATGTCTTTATTATTTAATAGATAGAGCATCTCTGGCCATATCATTCATGACGTTTATACAATGAGCAGGAAAGATGTCTTCAAGTAATTTAGTTTTTGCACTACATCTACTTAAAGTGGATACTAGTTATTATTAGATATTGGTTGTTTAATCAATGAAATCATCAGTGAATCCACTTTAAGTAAAAGTGTTATATGCATTATAAGCATCTTCAGCAATATCAAGTGAATTTTGTAAACATGTTAAAGTTTGATTATGTTATTCTAAAATAGCTTAGTTATCAGATGATGAGCAAGCCTTTTTTAATTTGACAATTTCCATAATGATGACGACAACATCTTTAACTTCTCTACAGAATTTATGTCTTGCAATGTCTAAGCCAAATACAAATAGATCTTTGGTGAGGTAACCAATTTCTTCAATACAAGGAACATTAATCTTTTAGATTTTGTCTAAAGGGGTAGCTAAGGTAAGAACCATTAAACATGTTATCACTAATATCTTCATTTTTAATTATAATTGGAAATATGATGATGATTCAAAAAAGCATATTAATATTATGATGAATCATAAAATTCAAAAATTAAATTAGTCAGCCTAAGACTTATTAATTCATAGCTTTCTTTCCATATACAATATAATCTGCTTATAATCCAGGTGCCATTTTTTTAGCAGCTATTTAATTGTTATATATATGTAATATACCTTTGGAATTAAACTAATATGCTTAATTGGATTGGAATTATTATTTACCATAGATAACTTTAGGATCATATTTTTTTTTCTTTTTGATTTCAGGCAACATCATTTATTTATTTGAAGATTACTTATCTAAATCATCATCACTATCATGATGTTAAGTATTCTTATATATACTTTCAACTTTAAGATCGAATTATAATGATGGTAACTATATATTTAAATATATATACTCCTGATTTCTTTTATGATTTTGCATAATAATTTTATGTCTTTTTAAAATTAGGTTAATGAATTTATTTGTTTTCTTCAATTCTTTGACTTCTTTCTAATGAATTATCATTCCTATATTTTATATAGATTTGTCTTACTATTCTCGATGATTAGAGATTCTAATCTATTATAGAGTATGCTAAAAACTCTTTTGAGTTGCATCTGCTTCATATAATTCTTTAAAATATTCATGTTTTAAAGCAGATTATGCTGTAATTCTTTCCTCAGGATCATAAACCAATAACATTTTGATTAAATCAATACATTCTTTTGTTTATCCTTATAAGAGTCTTTCAATTCCACTTCCATGTTTATTTGGGAAATTAATTTCCATATGTGTAGCTTATCTAAAATTTTAAGATTGAATAGTTTAACTTTCTGAATCTATCAAAAACCTTTGGATTAGGAGTTCCCAAAATATTATGAATCTTATTAACTTGATCTAATTCATTGGTTCCTGGAAATAGAGGAAATAATGCTATGATTTCAAACATTACACATCCAACACCCCATAAATCCATTTTTTAATCATAATATCCATCTGTCAATAAACATTCTGGAGCTCTATACCATCTTGTCGATATATATCTATTATCATCATCATAGATTATTATACTCTGTATAAGGATGTTTAGAATATATGCCTTTACATGATCCAAAATCTGCAAGTTTCAAATGGTCTGAATTCAATAAAATGTTTTCACTATTTATATTATAATTACTTACGGCTTTATGTCTCGATGGAATATACCATTTCTATGCATATGTTCAATCGATTTTAACAGTTAGTACATAAAGGATTTAACTTTCTATGGATTCAACGGCTATCTTCTACCTATTTATAATCAATATCTTTATACCTTTGATATGTTCATATAGATTCTATTCCATTAATTCAAATACTAATGCCAATCTACCTGTTGGTTCATCACTATCATTATTATATTAAAATAAGTTACTATAGAACTTCAATCAACTTTATGATATGTTCATGAGGACTTAATTTTCTTAATGCTTAAATCTCTCTCAAATGATTGACCTTTTATCTTCATCTAATACCTTACTTATTCAATTGATGTAAATTTATTTTTCATACACTTTATAGCTACATAGTTTCCTGTTTTAAAAGATTGTGATTTTATCACCTCTGAAAATGTTCCTTCACCTTTTTTTCCTACAAGTTTGTATTCTAGTGTAAAATACAAATTTCAATTACAATTCATATTCTTTTTTGTCCTTTTATTTTTTACAATTAATTATCAATAATAGAATGTCTCTATGTAACAAAAAGAATTATTTAATAATACTCCGTTTTTTAAATCAAAATATTACACTACTCTCTCTCTATTCTTATTTGAATAAGACAAACATTTGAATTATTTCAATTTTTTATTGTTAATCTAATTAAAATCCCCTCAACCTTAAAGATCTTTTCTCTTTTCAAAGAACATATTAAATGATTGTAAAATAATTACAATAATACAATAAAATACTACTATTATTAAAAATAGATTTATTTTATTTTTATACTTCTCTTTTTTTATTTTATTACTTTTGATGTTTTTTAAAATCATTAATCACTCTAAAATTCTCGAACTAATTCTTTTAAAGGTTTCTTTTTACCATCTTCATAAGATCTATTGCATTTATCAGATTTATCACTCTCCTTCTCCTCTTCTTAGTATTGGGTCTGGTTCTTTAATGAATTTTTACTTTAGAATTAAAGTTGGAATTCATAATTTTTCTAGCTATTGATGTAGGATCCTGTGTTTCAACATATTTAGAATCAAACTTCTTTATATATATTTAATAAGCTGTTTGAATATGCATTTGATTTCGTTTAAATTGAAGATGAGGTTTGGGTTTATCATATAAGAAAGCTGCTTATTTCCCAGAAGATTAATCAAAATTAGGCAATAAATGACTCATAATTTAATGACTGAAACAAGAGTTAAAGTATTATTTGGCTTATTAATCAGGTCCAAAATGAATCTCTCTTTTAGAATAAGGAAGTTCTTTTGTTAGTTACTTATTTTTGCTTGTATTTCTTTATTTCACTTATTGAGGCTATTTACGTATAGGAGCTTTCTATATTTTCTTCACTAATAATGGCTATACGGATTATTAACCTCTATTCATTTCGGAGACTAAATTGTAGAAATTTTTGACAACTTCTTTAAAATCATTGTCATCATAAATTTTTCGTCTTTATCTTATTAACTGAAATCATATTTGGAATACTTCATACATATGATGATTTATAACGAAGATGATTAATGTTATTAGAACTCTCTTATTAATGGTCATTTTCAGCTTGCATTTAATCTGAAATATGTATTAAATTAAAGCATTTCCTATTTAAAAAATATGTGTTAACAAAATATACAGAAGAATATTTTCAAAAATATAAATTTTATACAGCTTCTTCTACATTATCATATTAATGTAATTTATGCAATTTGAAATGTTCTAAAATTACAGGTCTAACATCATCAACTGGCAAAATGTATTAACATAAATATCTATACAATTTGATCAATTGATTATCCTTTTCATCATTGTAATATGGTAAAATCGGAATCCCGTTCTCTAAATGGTGTCTAACTTTATGTTAAAATCAATTATTACGCAAAACTATATGATGAATTATCAATTAAAACCACATTCTTCAAATCTCTATTTAGAACTCCTAAATGTTTAATTAAATTGTTATCTCCAACAGTGATACAACTTTCTCTAAAGATTCTATAACTTAATTTTTAATTTGGATCCAAAATATTTATAACCTTATATCTATACACACATTTCAAATACTTTATTAGCATAAATATCTTATGATGCAGTAAAGATCATCACTTCACATAAATCACTTAGCTTTTTAATTATTTCTTTAGCGAAATTCCTAATGTTAATACCAGCTAAGATGATTTCTCCATCTTCAAATTGAATGTCTATCTTTAATTAACATTTATCATTCTCATCTTCATTACAATGTATTAAGGTTTCATCCATATCAAATATTATTGTCTTATTGTCTTATTTTTATAAATTACTCCTTACATTTTTTTGTTTTATCTAATGGAATATTTAATAGTTTCTCTTTTAACTACTATTTCTCAATTTCTAAATTCTTTATTATAGGTATGTAAGTAAAAGATGCTTCAATATGTTCACGAAACAATCCTGAATTTTTAGATTGCTGATTCAATATTGCATTCTATAGATCTCCTACATAATACACTAAATTAATTATTCTCATCATTTACAATTTGATAAATGTGAAGAACTTGTCTATGCAATCTATTTAAAAGAATGTGGTTTCTCATTCATCTTATGTTAAGTAACAAAACTATGATTCTTTAATTTCTGACTCTAAGTCTTACTAAAATTCTCAAAAATTGGTTTTGCTTAACTCTACACTTTGAATAATTATGGTTACTGTGGTTTCTTTTTCTCCTAATTAGAATTATATTGCTTTTTTAAATCTTCTAATTATTATTTATCTGCAGTATTAGCTCTTGCTATTCCTGGTGATTTCTAATTCTAAATAGAATTCTTATTATTTACACTAATCAATTAAATATACTTATACTTAGAATCATTTTGCTGATATTAATTCTAACTTTTTGAATATTTTCTTTAAGCATCTAAATCTGTTGTGTATCTTCTCTAATCATTTGGATTAATTCGTTATTAATTCATAGGTCTAACACCATTACTATAATATAATGGATTCATTTTTATCCTTGGAGGCAATTTACAATTTATTTCCATTAAAATAAAATTATATCAATATAATAATAAAGCAATTAATCATTATCAAATATTTATTTCATTTAATTGGATAATAGATTAGAATTATAATAGACATCAATATTAATATTCATATGATTATATTATCAATATTTTTCTAACTTAAACCTTTTCTTTCTCTTATTTTATTGTAGAGGATTAAATTTTTAATGATGAGATCTACATTATGTAGGAGTTCGTGATGGTATATATTAGCTCATCATTTTAAAAATCTTTTTAGATTTTTTATCATATTTTGACTTCAATATATCATAATGACTATCAACGAATTCAAGATATAATTCATGTTCCTCTTTAGTCCAATGACCTATAGAATAAATTGAATAGATTTTTTATACCATTATATTTATTCTCACTTATTTCTCGTTCTGTTTCATTTTTTATATATAAAGGCTCTCCTAAGACTTAAGCTTATTGTAAGTTGCTTTAATTTTATTATTCCTTAATTTTAGTTTCATTTTAATTGCTACTATATTAAACACATGTTATCCCTGCATTTTATTAAGCAATGTCTCCATAAAAATATTAAGGTACTACTAATAGGTTTATATATTAAATAATACTGTATTAAAACAATTAGGGTTATTATTAAAGACAGATTAAAAAAGTTGAATTGGCTAACTAGGTTTAAAAGATTCTATTCATATATTCTTATTGATTCATTTCTTATTAGACGAATATATTATATTTTTATTAATACACATAAATTCCTCCTCAAACTCTTACCCTTTAAATGGATGATATTTCAAATAATTAAATAAGCAAATAAACCAACTTAAATTGTCAAAAATCCAATATTGAATTTATCAAACTCTGAATTATCTCACAATACATTTTGTTTCTAATATTATGTTTTTAAACTAGTTCAGTATTCAAATATAAATAGTGCGTATTTGAGTATTTTAATTCATTAAAATTTTAATGAAAACAATTTATGATATATAAAATCTTGAATGCATAATAACTATGAAATTAAGCAAGTAAAGATGAAAGTTTCGACTTGTATCTAAGAATTAAATCTATAATTGGTTAAATGCAGATGAAAAATAGAGAACCCTAGATAATTAATTTATGGTTGTTTATAATTGGATAATTAATATTAATATTAATAGAATTTAATTCTCATACTTCCTATTACTTTTAATAATACTAGATATCTTAATTTAAATTCTCAATTCCTTAATTTAATATAGGAGCAATTCCACTAAGGGATTACTAATAGATTAAATTAAACTATTTACATCCTATAAGAGTTTCTTCATATCCTTCTATAATGTATTTAGATAATCTATGTTTTATTTAATAATTTAATTATTTCTATAATAATGATAAGATGATATAATACTTTTCTCTTTATTGTTATTATTATTTGGATAACTTTTATTATTGTTATTTTTATACAACAGGTTTTGTTAGATTAAAATCTTTCTTTTAAACATTCTCAATAGTTTTTTAGAATTCTTCGATAGCGACTTCTAAGGTTTACTATTATAAAATATTAAATTGAATACTTTAGTTGAATCAAATTTAGTGAAATCAGGAAGTGGATCATCAGGTTTGAAAGCTTAACCTCCAAAATTACTTAATTAATTTAACATTTCAGTCAATTTAGGAATCATACTTAAACTACCAAGTAATCCTTCTCCTTTACTTAAACCATTTAATAAACTAGTAGGATCAAGATTAGGAAGATCACTAGGTAATCCATGATTACAATTATTATGATCATGATGATGATCTTCATTTCCATGATGATCATGATGATGTTATTAACCTGCAGGTACTATTTAATTTTATGTCTGTTATTATTATTATTAAGTTTATTATTCTTATTTACCTTTATTCTTATTCTTTTTTTTCTTATTATCCATTTTTTGAATTTTTGTTATTTAAATTAATATATATCATTATTATAGAAATAGAATTAAAAATTGTGATTATGAATCATTATTTATAAACAATCATATTGATTAATTATTATACTTCCAAAACTATGTAAGGCTACTCTACATTTAAAATCTATTTTAACTATTTTATAGTATTAGCTATCTGAACGTAATCATTAATAATGATCTTCAACCATTTCCAAGCATCTTATAGTGATACATTCTAATCTAAAAGGTTATTATTAAATTAACTTACTATCATATAATTTTGGTTATAATTTTACTATCATATCCTTAACGCAATCTGAAAACCTTTTATACTGTTTCAATTCTTTTTATTCATTTGATTCATATTGAGACATTGATTTTTTTCTATTCATTTATATTGATATATCTTAATTTGTAATATCAGTAATTGATGTTTAATAAAATGAACAGTCTGCTGATTTATATTTTTTCATCAAATTTATCTAATTTAACAATTCTTCCTTTTAAAAAGTGATTTCATTCAATAACTTATTTTATTTAATAACATTGTTTTTCGCTATATTTAACTCTTCATATAATTTTTAATTTAATTTTTTTAATTCGTTAATTTATTCAATTTTATTCTCTCTATCTCTTTCACTTTCTTCTAATGCTTTTTTTAATTCAATAATTGTTCTATCTGCTATATCCCTTTATGTATTAGAAAGCAAAAGGATTGATGAATTTTATATATCATCAATTAATAATGAATTATTATCTAAATTTAATTTATTTTATGCAGACTCTTTATAAGCCTACAGTTTCTACATAATTTCAATTTGATCAAGTTCTAACTATTTATATTTTTAAGCTAATTCTTGTTTTATTTCTTTGAACATAAAATTAGTTAATTTGTTATTATTTGTATTATTAAATATGTTGATTTAAAAAATAGCTTAACGAAAATTCAAGAATGAATTCATGATTTATTTTTCATTAAAATGATATATATATATAGCATTAATATATAATTTATTGTATTTATATTAATAAATGATTAATAAGGAGTAGAAATATATTTTGATTGAGAAACTTTATTGTGTCAATATTTTAAAAGTTCTTATTTAATGAATTGATTCCATTCTTTTTGTTTTGCTACATTTTGACTATGATTAGTTTCTTCATCATATTATTTCTCCATTTGCAAATAAAACTAAAACGTATCTTAGAATAACTTTGTACATTCCATTCGATAATTTTTAGTATATTTGAATTTATCTGCTCTAATTTTAGGTTTCTTGATATTTTTACTTTTATTTAAAATCTAAAGCACATAAACAACCAATTAAATAATGTCCTGTTTCATGTTCTAATAATCTATCCCATTTTTATTTAACCCATGATTTATTATTTAAGCAACACCAACTTTATATGATTAAACGATATCTAATATTTTATGATCTTTTCATCTTCCTCATATTAATATCAAATGTATATCCAACTGTCCAAAAACAATGAGCTTTCCATGGAGATTACATATTTGGAGATGCTGTAAAATAACTCCAATCTATTTTCAAAATTTTAATTCCATTTATCGTTACAGGTAGTACTCCATTAAAATCATCATAGTTAAAGTAACTCAATGGATCTTATTATGTATTTTTTGAAACTAATACATCTATTTGGTTATATATATTATACTCTCAATATTATCCTCTTCTAATTTGGAACGACTTTAAGGAGGACTTGAAGTACATGAATTACTACAGCATGTAGAATTGCTAGAGATACTTGGTAAATGATAGATTCTTTATCTTCTTAAAATTTATTACTTAAATTATGATGAAGCTCTTTTCGGAAGATTGTAGTTCTAACTCTTTTGATTTTGTGAAAGTTTTCTATTCTCTCTCTATCTAACTGAGTTCATCATTATTGGAACTTTAAATCTGTTTTAATTAAGTTTTTTTTAAACACTATGATATTCTAAAATCATAACGAATAATATATATGAAAAATTTATATAAAATTTTAAAAGAGATCTTTGACTCTCATCTCTCACTCTAAATATACTATCTCACATTGAGCTGATTTGAATGTTTAAAATATATATATTATACTAGTTTCTTATTTCATCTTTACTTTATAATTGATACAATCAATATTATTGATATTTAATTTTTAAATAGTAAGTAATTATAAATCATTTTTTAAAGAAAAACATATCAAATTTAATATGTATGTAAATTTAATCAACTTATTTGCAAAGTTAAAACATAGTTTATTTTTCTTTAACCAAAACTTCTGAGAAAGATTCATAATTAAAGAATATGAAGAAACAAGTTAACTTATTTTCATCTTTTAGTAAACACTTCCAATCTTAAGAGAAAAAAAAAGAATCAACAAGATTAATTCTATCTTAAAAATTTGTTGAGTTAAAAGAAAAATCAAAATTTTATTCTTAAAAATATAAACCTTCAATTTCTACTAATTTTTTTATCATATTTTTCTTTTTTTTTTTGATCATTGTAAATATAAAATTTATTCGTAAATCCTTTTGTTTTTTTAAATGTACTTCTTTTTTTTAATAATAGTAATTAGTTGTTTTTCAATATTTTATAATTAAAATTTTGATAAATAAAACTACTTTGTCAAAAAATACATCAATTGATAAATCTTTTTTAATATTTGTATAATTAAGTAGTTTTGGACCTTAAATGATATAATGATCACTTATAATAACAACCTAAATTTATTTATTAAATTTGGAAGACAAAAATTACTGTACTATTTTTTATAATAGAAAAAGTAAAAAGATTTTATATTTGATTGGCTCTATCATTGAAAGCTCTTTAGAATACAATTAAATTAAAAATAGAAGGCTAAAAACAATTCTAAAACTATTTAACTATATTTTAATATTTTTTGTGAAACATTATAAGGGTTCAAACCAAAACTAAAATATGGTTATTTTCCTGATATAAGAGAAGAAATGCACAAATCTACAATTGTAACAGAATTAAATTAGGCAATAGAGAGGAAACTTTATGAGTTAAAAATTTAATTTTACTGATTAACAATGATAAATAATCTTGAGCTATCATTCATTTAAATTAGCTTATTACTTAATTATTATCATCTTCTTTCTCTTATGGATCTCTAACTTTGACATTTAATTAAGTATTTAATTAAGTATCATTCAATTTTGAAGAAAAAAATGAAAAAGTGGTAGGAGGATTATTTTCGTTAAGCTTATCTGAATTTATTTTTTCATTCTGTACTCCAGGTATATTAAATTAAGATCTTAATTTAATTGATAATTTAAAATACTTTTTTTCTTATTAATTAGGCTGCTATTAATTGGTAAAAACAGCAGATACCAATTTTGCAAAGTTTGATGAGTCTACCTAATTTAACAACCCACTCATCTGATTAGATAAGTCATGTTATTAATTGTTTTGATCAAAATTTTAGATATTAAATTCACTTTCAATTTTTATCATTTGGTTACTCAAAAATGAGATTAGTTGTTGATTATTACTTAAATATAGAGTTTAAGTTTTTGAATCATAAAAGGCAGGAACTAATTATTTAAGTTTATTTTCATCAACTAAATCAAACTATTATATAATGTACTCATTGGTTTAAATAATTTTTTGGGTTTATGGTTTTATAGCTTAATTAAAATTAATTAATAAATAGTACTTTAATTTATATTAGTTAATTTATTTCTTTTAACTACTTATTTAGAAGCTTTCGGATTCTCAGATCTTTATCTAGTTTTCAAAATATCAATTAAAGTACTAATCTATTAACAGTTATTTTTTTTCAATAAACAATTATATCTGTTCTTAACAGCATTTTCACTTCTCTTTGATTTTAATACTTTTGAGATGAAAGCCCATTTTTTTTGTTTCTTTTTGACTAATTCTAACAATTCAATATCCTCTTCTATACTCCAGGGATTTTTATTAATATCAGGATTAAGATGATTATTCCATCTTTCTCTACATTATTTTCCTGTTCTTGGAAAATCTTTGAATTATAGATTTAACTAATTTGCTAAATTACACCATTTATTTTACATTCCATCATCTTTGCTTTAACTAAGGCTAATTTTTAAATTATTACTTAATCAATGATATTAATTATTCATCTTAATCTTATGTCCATGGTATTTGTTATAAGGATAATTTTAATAAATCATTCCATTTCTTTTTACATTATTCAATAGTCCTTCTACTGATTAATTATACTACTTCCTCCCATACTTAAGTTGGCTATATTTATAAATATATTTGTATACAATTTTTCTAATGTGGATGCCATCTCTTGAACAGATTTTCAATACAATCCATATCAGTATTTATTTATCTTCATCAGTCCAATTCTTTTTAATTCTTGAAATCCATTAAATAGACATTTCTTATTGCAGCTCTAATATTTATTCATTTGTAAAAAGTTCTTATATATGGAATTATTCTTTTAAAAATCTAAATAAATATGCTAAATACTCTATTGATGGGATCTTCTTATCTTTATATGCTTCATAAAAGGTTGAAAAATTACAGAAAAAATTTCGATTATTTTCTGATATCTACTGGACACTTTTCTGTTTATCTTCTAAATAAACTTAATAATCCATTTACTTGATTCATTTTAGCGATTTAGATTTTCTAATCGTTGTTTCTTGCTTTCCCAATTTCTAGTTTACATAAATAAATAACTATATGAGGAATTATTTAATTTTATTCAAAAATATACGTAATATAATTATTTTTATACAAAAGTTTTTTTTTAAACACTTGGAAAATAAGAAAAAATTTAAACCAATTTTTAACCTTTATCATAAGAATATTAACGACTATTCTGAAAAAAGCCCTTTTCTATTTATACATTTTTGTTGGATCAGAAGTTTCAAAAAAAATGTAAAATTACTAAAAACTCTTACTAACATAAGCAATCATTATTTATAGATAGGTTAAATAATATATTCAATTGTTTTCCAATCGCAATTTACATTTCGCTTGTATAGTATAATAAATTTTAATATTATTTAGAAATTCGCTTAAATAATAAATAATGTTAAAATATTTTAATGAATTATTCAAACAACTAAAATCTCATAATCATTCTTTTTTTTATAATATTTGCTAAATTAGATTTGATTAAATAGCCTCTATATCTTATTTTGTTCGATTACTCAATGATATCTATTCTTCCAATTATTATTTATTTTGTTTAAATTGTTCTTGAATATTATCAAATTAGATTTTAAAAGAATCTAGATCTTACTGTTTTTGTTAATTTATTAATTATTGTCTTATTGCTGATGCTGGTATAGATTGCAACTATTCTAGTAAAGAATTTATTTTTTCGTTTTTCTCTGAAATTTTTTTTTGAAGTGAAATATTTATTGTCTCCTATTAACTTAAATTTCCTTAAAGTTTCACTTCTATATCATTATGCATCTAAAATATTTTATAATTTAGTTACATTTTCAGCCTCTAATTTAATCTTAATTGCAACTCCTTTAATTGATTAATGAAATTTATTAGCTAATTCCTCATTTATAGAGATTATTTCTTCTTCTGTTTTACATTATGGTAGTTTCTATGAGTTAATAAACTCAAGATATTTCTTGAAATCTTATAATGCTTTTTTATTCATCAAATAAACATTCTATTCATTAAAAAAATCGAAAGCCAATTTATTAATTTCTTAATTTTATTCTGTTATACTTAATAATAATTTTTAAGGTAAAAGTTGGAAAGTTTATTTTTAGGTTCTATTAGTCATTCTTAGAAGTAATTATTTAGATTTGTAGAGATCTAAACATAATACTTAAAGAATGAAAGGTTCTTAATTAGATTAATCTTAATATTCATTTGCAAATGGTATTAAGTCAATACAAGTAACATTTATAGGAGATTAATCTTATTTATATTAAACTACATTTGAATAATCAATAGATATTAATGAATTATGATACAATATAAGGAGTTGATATCTGTTTGGAAAATCTAATTAATTTTGAACTACATGAGTCACATTATCACTTGAATATATAATTTTAGGTTATTAATTCTTATATATATTTGATATTAAGAGGTCATTGTCAACTTATTTTTAGAATTTAACTTCATCTTAATAAATTTCATAGAGTTTTTATAAATCTTTTGCAATAAGTACTTGTACAATAAGATCTTGGTTTGTTTATTTAGCAATTATAAAGAATAAATGATATTCAGCAATAGCCATTTTTTAAAATAAAAGATAATTATTACTTTTTGGAAATTAATAATTGGAGTTTTCAAATGATTAGAATTTGATATTTCCTCTTTAATATTCATCTTATTTAGTAACATCATAATTAATTTTAAAATCCTTATCAGGTCTTTCTTTGACAAACTAAACTAATTCCTATTTAGAAGCCTGCAGATACATTTTAGTCTACAATTTAAAAACCATATCATGAAGTATCAATTCATAATAAAATATTAGTCCTAAATTATTTATAAAGTAAATGAGGAATTAATTTTGATCTTCACTTTAAGAAAAAGAGAAAGCCAAAGCATTTCCATTCATAGCCTAATTAAGATTGATTCTCACAATTGGTTATCTAGGATTTTTTATTTAAAACACCATAAAATATTATTCTCTAAATTATGATAAAATTATAATACTTTTAAAAAGTGTGTTATCTATTCCACTCTTAAGATGTTTGTAAAACTACTAAATAATTTGGATTTAAGGGATGAAAGGCTGCTTATTAACATAGACTAACATTTTTTATTAGGGAAAGCCATAAAATGTTATCCTAAATAAATCCTGTATAAATTTCTTTAATAATGAGAGCATTTTATTTTTCAGATTTGTTAGTATTTGATTTGTATGATTGTTTAACTATTTACTACATTAAATTATATACTTAATAGAAGAGCATTATTATCGATTATTTAGAATTCAAAAATTGAATTTTCATATTATCCTTGCTGTATTTCTGCTTCTGAAAAACTATCAAATAATTTAACTTCATATATTTATTCTTCATATCTTTTTTAGAAAACAAATTATTTTAAAATGAATTTATCATTTATGTGTTTCATTACATAAACATCTTGATTATCATAAGTGAGTTAATCCTATGGCAAATATTTAATCCAATCATTTATTTTTGTTTCTTCTTTTTTATATTATTATTATTATGCGCATTAATCAAAACAATTTTGTATTTTTTCGGTTAAATGTCCTAAAAGATCATTTAATTATTGCATCCAAATTTTTAGTGTGTTATCGGACATTATTAATAAAATTATTTTAAATAATGTAAATAGTATAGAAAATAATAAATAAGAGCATTTTTATTAGAATATTTCGTTGTGTTCTGTTTTAATTTGATTGGAATCAAATGAATATATATCTATTTTACTTAATAATGTATAAGTAAATATTTAATAAAAAAATAAATATTTATAAATCTTTAAATCTAAATATGAATTCTTAAATCGATAGAAATTCTGATACTCCTCTTACAAATGTAATTTTAGTAGTCATTACAAATAAAGCAAATAAAACTTTGGGACATGATAAATATTTTAAAGTTTTTAGTCCTTTTGGTACAATATAAAGAGTAATTATTACTTTTAAATATATGAATAGATGCTCATATTCGAAAGATCTCTTACTTGGAAAACATTTATTGAATATGATAATGCAGAATCAGCTTTAAAGGCAAGAATTTAAATGAATGACAAATATTTCTGTGACGATCAAACATTGTTAATGAATGTCTATGCAAGTAAATTAACTATAATAACATTCTAAGAAAATAACACTGGAGGTGTTGGTAATTTGATATTTTAAAATTATGTTAGATTATACGCTATTGAGGTAAAAATAAAAAGAATAATAATAATAATCTCCACCAAATGAAATAAATTAATCTTCTTAATCTTAAAAGCTTGTGTAAACATTACCTTAATAAAATTTTTAATTTTTATAATTCCAAATGTAGTTTTAAAATCAAATGTCATAATAAATTCAATAAATAAACTCTTTGATGGGTTAGTTGTAACAAGTATGTGTTGAAGGTTTTGCAACTCCACTATAATAATCAACAGATTTATTAAATTAAATCGAAAAATAACAATCAATTTTAAAAGATATTAATGACTTTTAATAAACATTCTAGAATGTTACAGATAATTATTAAAATTTTTTATAGGGATTTAATTAATAAGATGAATAGAAATCTATAAGTTTAGAATCTAGTAAAAATGGAAGATCAAATATAAAGAAATTAACATTACCAAATGATAAAAAAATTAAAAATGGTGATCAAATTGAATTCATTTAAAGTTATCATGAAAGTGATATTACTAAAGATGTTATGTTTCATAGTTAAGATAAACTTATAGATTAAATGCAAATTTAAAACATATATCAAAGTGATGGCAGAAGTGTCAATAAAGTTGATGAATTGAATTTTAATGGATTAGGTTTGAGAGATTCAGAAAATGAAGAAGATGATTCAAATTAATTTGAAAATTAATTATTAAATGAATAATCTGATGATGATGATGAAGATATAAATAATGAATTATTTAAATTTGTTGATTAAAATTAAGGATTTAGTGAAAAAGATAAATAGTAGGTTTTTAAGAAATTAAATTAAGATATGTTATTTGATAAAGTTGATAATAAAGTAGCTATTGAAGTAGAAAAATAAACATAAAAAAATACAATTGAATAATCTTTTAGAAGTGTTGACAATATAGATTAATTAATTAGCAAAGGAAAAATTTAGAGATCAATATAATAACCAACATCAAAAAGTTAAACTATTTAAAAATAGCCTGAAAAAATAGATCATAATATCAATTAATAATTCTTAAAAAGTAAATAAATTCTTAATTATATTTTAGATGCTCGTAAATCTAAAGTAATTTATGCAAGATGGTTTGATAAAAAGGTTGTAACATCAACTATGTTATATAATATTTTTAGCATTTACGGAAATATTGACAAAATGATATTTTTAAAAGAAAGATCCAGTTGCTTAATATAATATATAATGTCAGAACATGCAGCTATTGCTAAAGAATCTCTAAATGATATCATGTTTTATGGATAATCAATTAAGGTATAATATTGTAATAAATAGATCTTCTTCTCTAATTATGAAGAAATCTCTTTAAAAACATAGCCTACAAAACCTGGAGAGATTGTTTTTGATATTAAAACATAAGAAGAATATTTTTAAGGAAGCGAAGATACTCATCGTATTAAACCTGATTCTACTTATACTCTTGCTCCCCCTTGTGATACAATTTAAATCTCTAATTTAACCAAAAACTCTTGTTAAACTTAAGTTATGTAATAATTTATGCAAGATTTTGGTTAAATCAAAGCTCTAAAGTAATTATTACTTTTATTAAGAATTTTGACAACTGGAAATAAATACTTATCCATTATTAAGTATCTAAGTACCGAAGTAGCCCTTACAGTTTTAGCCAACATGAATGGTATCGAAATAGATGGAAAGTATTTATATGATAAAATTGAAATAGACCTATATAAATAAACTTTTCTAAACAAAAATTATGATTGGTTGATTTATGAATATTCGGATTAAAAATAAAAATATACAAGCTCCTAATTTAATTTCCTAAATTTAAAATAAATTAATAAGAAGATGGCAGGAAAATCAGGAAAAGGTATAGGGAAAGTGAGTGCAAAGAGACATGCAAGAAAACCAAATAAGGCTTCAATAGAAGGAATAACAAAGCCAGCAATTAGAAGATTAGCAAGAAGAGGAGGAGTAAAAAGAATTTCATCATTTCTTTATGATGATTCAAGAAATGTTTTAAAGAGTTTCTTAGAGAATGTTGTAAGAGATGCAATTACATACACAGAGCATGCAAGAAGAAAGACTGTTACAGTAATGGATGTTGTTTACTCATTAAAGAGATAAGGAAGAACTCTTTATGGGTTTGGTGCATGAATTTTTAATAGTTTTATAAAGATTAAATAAATTGAATACAATTTCTAATAATATAGAGGATATTTTGTCCTTCTTCTTTTATTTTAATTTTATTTTATTGTAAAAAAAAGTAGAATAATAGATTGGAATAAAGGTAATGATAGATTTATGATAAGAATGTGTTATAGAAGAGAAAAGAGTTAATAAAAGAGAATGAATAAAAAGATAGAAAGTAGTTGGATAGAATTTGAAAGTTAGAATGGATAAGTGTAGATATAATTTGATTGGTAGGAATGAAATAAAAATGGATAAGATAATAATCATTATAAAATAACAATCAGAAAATATGAAAATAATAATAATTTTAAATATTTAAGTATCAGAATTATTCTAAACTGACTTCATCTCTTGTTTTCTCCCATTCTACTAAATATCCTTTAGTGGTCATATTAAATTTACTTAAATCAACATCCTAACAGTAATAGAAATGAATACATGATGGAATTTAAATTTAAATGGATGTTTTTCTGCTCTTTCTATCATTTATTTTGTAGTTTATGAAACTTACACTCTTCCTTCTTCTCCACTGCTTTCCATTTTATTTGCAATAGATACATCTTTACCATAAATATCATATCTGACTATATCAGTTCCAATAATACCTCCTGTAACTTATCCAGTATGAATACCTATTCTCATATTAAGTTTATCAAATTTAATTTTCAATCTAACTTACATTATAATATCAACCATTTAGAATCCCATTTTAACAGTATTAATGGCTTCTTAAATAGGCTATAAAATAATATAATATATATATATTTACATTTCTTTTAGCACTATTAGTAAATCCCATAACAACATAACAGTCACCAATTGTATACATTTTATATACATAATATTTTTAACATAATTTATCGAATTCTGTAAATAGATTTCTAAGCATTGTAACAACTCCTTCAGGTGTTTGAGTATGCGAATATTCTGTAAATCCTTTGATATCTGCAAATAAGAGTGTTACATCATCGAATTCATCAATAAAATCACTTTTGTCATAAATCGAACTATTTTTCATTTTCAAATATGAATGCATAGGTAATAATTAACTAACCAAATTAATTTGTTTAACTTTCTTTTCCTCATTTATTTATAAATTATTAAACATCTATATTTATTCACTCATTGCTAAATAATATCCAAGAAGTAGTATTAGCATACAACAACAAATATAAAATATTGCAAAATGAGTTACTAAATCTGATGCGATATAAAATGCTAAGAAAAATGTAAGCATTATGAACATATAAATTATGATTTAAAAAAAGGTGAACATTTTCAATTAGCATGTAACAATCATTATATATAATACTTCTAAAAGACAAATCATTGCTACTTCCCAATTATCAGTTAAATAAGCCTAGAATAAAACTGTAAAGACAGCATAAATTAATAATAGATAATACATAAAATTGACGAATACCTATCTATATGCTTTGGATAATATTGGAAATAGTACTATTACTAAGATTAGAAATATAGCCTAATTTATAAAATAATCTAATACTCTTAAAACAAAAATAAGTAGATCGTATTCGAATAATTTTCGAACTATAACCGAAAGTAAGGTAATTACAAAATAAGTGAACCATAAAAATATCATACCTATCTTTGATTCATCAAGATTTTGTTCTTTTAATATTTAATTAAAATTGATCTTAATCTCATTCTCAGGTATTTCTAATATTAGATTTGGTTTTATTAAATCTAATTTATCTTTTTCCTCCTGTTCATTTGCAATTAACATTGATTCATCTGTTAAAATAGCTTCAGATGGTTGCATAGGCAGACTTAATTTTGATTTATTCTCTGGTTCTTAAGGTGAATTCTAAGGCATCAAAAATTAAACTGTTTAAGGAGCTCTAGGAGATATTTCTAATTTATTTGATTATTTCATATTATCTTAATAAATTGAATTGTGTAGCTGAGATAAGAATTAGCCCTTTTTCTTTGGTACAATCTATCTCTGACTTCTTTATTATCTCATATCTTTTACAACAATTTTAGTACAATTCTACCAAAGCAAAAATGCTTTAGGTATCTAATAACCAATTGGTTTTGTCTTATAAACTTAATAAGTATCTATAATTCCTAATCCTTTAGCTTCCTTCTACTTTTTCGAATAGTATTTGATTCCATGTCTCGCTTATTTGAAAGCTTATTCACTTAATGTAATTGCTCCTGTATCTCCTGTGGAACCAACTCTACTTGTTTAATTAACTGGATCTCCTATTAATGAAAATTAGGGTTTATGATGTCCTATTACTCCAGCTATTACTCTTCCTACATGAATTCCGATTTTCATTTCTATTTAATTACCTTTTCCATATTTTCTTCCTTGTACTTATTCCATCATATCAAATGCCATATTCACTAACCTCATAGTTTTTTCAGTTCTTATCACATGCGCTGTCATATTCTATTCACAAGCTTTAATTCCAGTTGCAGCCATATAAGTATATCCAACTGTTTCAATCTTTTAAACTCCATGTTAAATACATAAATTATCATATAGTCTGAATAATTAATCCAACATTAATACTACATTCTTACCTTCTTCCTTCATTATTGTATCAAAATCACATATATAAGCAAATAAGATAGAAACATCATCTTAAGCTTATTACATTGAATATATTCCAGTTGATATTTATTATCTAACAAATCTTGGTACTAATATACTCAAAATATCTTATGCTGTCATATTATCTTATTCTATTGAATACTTAGCTAAATAGTCATTTCTTCTATGTTTTATAGATTTATAATATGTAAATAGAAATCTTATTGTAATACTAATCACCAATAATATTTAAGTGCTAGCAGCATAAACAGATATTCTACTCTATGAATAAGTAGCCTTTGATGTATTTAAATCGGATTAAATAACTATTATTATTATTCTGACTATTAATTAAATTAAATAACAAATATTGTACAACATTATAGGAATCACTGTCATATTCATTGTATTAAATGTACTAAACAATATTACAAGTGTTGCTGATAAAGTAATAGTTAAATCATCAGATAACCAATCAACAGCAATCTTCATACCAAAAATAATAAGCACTGTTAAATGTGAATAAGTATAATATTCTTATTCCATTATAGATGAGCATGAAAATAATAGAATTAAGAATACAATACCAAAGATTATTAAATAATAAACTCCAGTAAATACTCTAAGATCATTTATAAAGAAATCTGTTAAACAATAAGCAATGAAATAAAGCAATAAGATACATAAGAAAAAGCGTAGATGATTCAAAGATTAACTTAATCTATGAGCTAGAAACTTTTATTCTAGAACTAATTCTTTCATTTCTAAAGTTAAACCTTTTAGTTTCATTTCAGTCACTTTTGTATCACCAGGATTTAACATTTCTGATATGTATGGAGAAGTTATAGTACAGTCTATAAACACATTCTAAATTATCGTTGAAACATTTCTATATTAAATAATATATTTACAAATGTTGATCTAAACACTAATTTAATATTTCTTTATGTGTTAAATCTTCCCATTATATTCCATCCTTATTTATAAATGCAAACTATTCATAAACTGTTGGAAATTAATTTAATTTGATAAAATCGTGAAGGAAGTAATTTATAAAATAACATCCAAATAAACAAAATATCATAGCTACTATACTGTTAAAACGAGTGAATAATTAATAAGTCAACTCTTAATAATCGAATTGACTAAATTCTCCTCTATAATTTACAAATACAAAACCAACCAACAATCCAAAAGTTAATAAAGATATAATTACTACTATATGTACATTATGTTAAATTAATCTAAATAATACTTTTAGGCATGAAACTGTAATTATTACATAAATAATGCTTGTTGCTACCATTTGTAAATCACTCTAATGTCCATCATTTGTCCAAGCATAGTTTACCATATATGTACATGTATAAAAAGTAAATGCTGCTGATAAAAATGATTCTAAAAAGGATTCTATCAAATAATAAAACCCAAATCTTCTTGTTCTAATTTAACCATCTACATACAATGTTGGAATCTAACTGTTTACTTGAGGCATTGTCTATAAGTCAGCCAATCCTATTACTAAAGCATTTGGAGTAACATATAAAAATATGAATAAAAACACTGTCATCGAATCATGTAAGGATGTTGCTGTAAATTAGCAAAACCAATTAAAAAAAAACAATGTCATTCCTAAAAACCCCGAACAATAAAATAAATATATTATCATAGATGAGATGCGCTCTGAATGCAATTTACACTTTTATAATAATAACACCTTTATCTCTTTTAATGTATTCACACTTATATCTCCTGCATTTACTTAAGGATATATATGATTTAATTTGCTATTTATTATTTCAATACTTATATGTGAAGCTTACATCATTAAAGCATCATTATAACCATCTCCAACCCCAAGAATTGTAGGTTTATTTGGAAAATAATCCTTAATTATTATACATGCTAATTCTTTTTATTGTGGATTCATATTAAATCCTATCATATTCTTACAAACACATGCTAAAAATCGAAAATGACTCATTAAATCTGCAGATTAACTTATTTATGATAAAGAATATCCATTAACAACCAAAACAAATTATAATATTTATTAATATGAAGCTCCTTCAAATAAAGTTACGCTTGATTTAATCATACTTCTACTTTATGACTATAATTATGAATTTTTTTCTTATTACTTTTCTTGCAATATACTTTATTACTTTTCTTATATTTTTTGTAATTCACTTTAAATTTAGCCAATAGCAGTATTTATTTATAACCAAATCTATTCCTTATCTGTAGCAACGATTCTCAAATATTTAGAAGTTTCAGTCATTTCCAAAGCTTAAGCACAACTAATAGTTTATGCTTCTTAATCTCCACTAAGTAACCAAATATTAATATTGCATTCTTTAACAGTCTTAATAAAATCTAAGGCATCATTCTTTAATTCTTCTTTAAATCCTATCATTCCCAATAAACTTAATTCCTTTTCATATTCTATAGCAAGTTCCTCTAGTAAACTATCTTAATTTGTCAATGAACTATGTAACAAATTGAATTGCTGTTTGTAATTTTCGGTTTCTTTTTCGGTCAATACTTTAGTTGCATAAACAATCATTCTAATTCCTCTCATTTTATATTATTAGATATAAGCATCCAATTCTTCTCTTTCTTTATGATTTAATTATAATTTTAATTTTATGGCTTCATAATCTCCTTTACAAATCAACAATGATTTATTCTTAGATCCTTCACCACATAATTAATTCAGAGCCTCATGCTCCTATCCTAATTCTAAATCCATTGTAATTGGTATTTAGATGACAACTGAATTTAAATTTCTATTATATGTAAACAAATTTAATCCTAGTATTTGATACCAAATTGAATCTCCCCTAACTTTGCATAAGTACATATCAGGACTATCAAATTTATTCAAGTTTTCTAAAGAATAACCACAAGAACGAGCAAATGTCAAGGATATCTCTTCATTCTTTGAAAATGATTCATATGTAATAGAATCTGCTCCAAATACTGGTCTGGCTTCATGACACAACATCAAACATTTTAAAAAAGCATCATAATATAATGTATTTATGTCCTTAGTTAATAAGTACTCCTTTTATGGAGAACTGATTTTCAATTAATTAACTAATTGCATAAATTCGTCATTGTTATTCCCTGGACTATTTCTTTATTTTGGTTATGGTAAAAACATTCTTGTTTATGAATAATCTTAAAATTGTTATTAGTGTTACACATCCATATTAACAAATGTCTATCTTTTATTTTATGTTTAGGCAGTAATTTGGTTAAATACTGGATGATTATTAGAAGTCTTAACACTCTTTAATAATAATTTGCCACTTGGTTAAACTTCTGTTGTATGACTACTCTTCTTATCATACTCATATGGAATCAAATATTCATTATTATCATTTATACTGGCAAATTTTATTGGATCATCCAAGTCATCTTATTTTGCTGACTTTTAATTTAATGTTAATTAAAGCTAATCATAATTAAGACTGAAAGCTAATTAACCAAATAATAGATTATCTAATTTGTAATAAGATGTAGTCAATGTTCCTGTCTTATCTATTAACATGTAATCAACATGTCCTAAATCACATAAATTATTTGATGAATTTATCTTCACGTATTTCACTATGTTTTCTTCTATTTAATTTATTTCGAATTTAAATAAAGAAATGAAGTTTACTATGTCGAATAATAAATATAAAGTTGCTGGAATTAGTTAAGCATACAATATTGCCAATTAAAATACTTTCATACCATTAGTAGTATAATTATCAATGATTAGAGCAAAGCTCATTTCGTCTGATCTTGCCAAGAGTACAATTATTGATATGAGAGTGAAAAATAATGATAAACATGCCATAAGAAATGAATAGAAATTACATTATTTTTCTTCAAAACTCTTTTTTAAAGCTCCGTAATTACTGCTTTGCATAGTTTTAGTGTTTTAACCAACATAGATAGCTAGTCCAAACAACCAGGATGTTTATTTAATTTTAGTTCCTTTAGGAATAAAATTATCGATAGTTAATTCTTCATTTTTGGGATCTTTTTTTAATTTTAATCTGGCATGAAACTTTTATGTATTTCCATTGGGCGCTTGATATTCTAGTTTTCCTGTTAGCATTTTTCTATATTCAGGAAATTGATTCTTTAATCTAGTTCTAAGTACAATTAATTAAGTTAGATAGGATGACTTTTTTTTGGTTAGAGTTGATTTGCCATCATAATATTAAGTATCAACCATACAAATGGCTTCTCGATCTCTAACTTATCCAGTATCTAAAAGAATAATATCAGCAGGAACAATATCTCCTTTGATTAGATATAAAATATCTCCAATTTGAATATCACTCCATTTAACAGTTTCGATGGAACCATCTTTTGCTCCTCTAGAAGTAGTTTACATATTAATTTTATGATCATGACTTTATCTACGAATATCAAGAAGAAATTCAATAAAAAGATAGAGTAAAACACTGATTCCAACAGGGAAAATAGTAATCCAACGGTAAAAAGGTGAGAGAGTTGGATCAATTAGCATAATTAATGAAATTACTAATAGATAGATGTTTCCAAATCTCACTAATCCTGTGAATAGAGTTTTAGGGAGGAAATTTAGGAACTAATGAATAGATGATAGATGTGAATATATACTGTATATTTACGCGTGTTAAAAATATTTTTATCTTAGGGAACACTGAGTAATTGAACACTTCCTTTATTTAATTCCATAGTAATTAGTTAGGAATCTTCTGGATAACAAAGAGATAGACATTTTCTAAATCTTAATAACCATTTTTCGATAATTTGATGGTGGTTATAATTCATATTTGATTTTTAATATTAATAAATTGAATAAAATATGAATGCTCATTCACGAAGAAAGATTGCTCATTTAGAAGTTCCTGAATTCTAAGATAACTAAACAATGATTGCATATGCAAAATGTTAATATTGTTTAGGTGAATGTTTTGGTTGTTTAAGGACATGGATTCCATGTATATTTTGTATGTGTGTTAATTATCCATATTAAGAAGTAGAACAAGGTTAATAATTATATAGATTATGTTATAGGTACTGAAGGATTATTCAAAAGATTTGGAAGACATATAAAAGTAGTTAGACCAGGATTACATTATGTTAATCCATGTACAGATACATTAGAATAATTAGATTTAAGAATAACAGTTATTGATTTAGATAGATAGGTATATTCTATTATATATAATTTATATAGTCTGTAATGACAAAAGATAATGTAACAATTTCTATAGATGCATCAGTATATTATAGAATCAAAACATCTAGATTTGCAGTTTATAGAGTGGAGAACTACGATTAAGCAGTTCGTTAAATTACTTATGCAGTTTTAAAAAACACAGTAGGATCGTTTGTACTTTAAGATTTACTAGAGAAAAGATAGGAGGTTGCAGATTAAATTGAAGATCAGGTAGATGAATATGTAAAAGATTGGTATATAGAATAATAAATATTTTTATAGGGGTGTTTTAATTGATAATATATATATGAAAGACATCTAATTATCTCCTGATCTTTAATAAGCACTTGGTTCAGCTGCCACTGAATAAAGATTAGCTTAAGGCAAATTAATTAGTGCTAAAGCAGATGTAGAATCAGCTAAGTTAATGAGATAAGCATCTGAATTCTTAGATTCTAAAACTGCCATGTAAGTTAGATATTTAGAAACATTGTAACAATTAGCTGGCAGTAATGGAACTAAGGTTTGTTTTGTACCTGATGAAAAAAATTAAGATAAGTTAATGCATTAAATAACTTAAGGATTGTTAGCTTGATGATATTGATAATATTCACATTCTATATCATAATATTCAATCCATATTTATATAATTATTATATCAACAATTTCTCTTCTTATTAATTTTATTATTTCTTACTATATTAATTCAATAAATACAAGGATTTTACTAAAATTTATGTTCTTATTTACTCATTTAATCTTATTAATTAAATTTTACAAATTATGAGAGTCGTCAGTGAAACTAAGTATTATAAAGTCTTAGCTAAACTCTATGATAAATGTGCTTCACTATCAGCATAATTAGATATTTATGAATTCGATTCACCCAAATCTGAATTATTTTAATCATCTGATAATAGTGACTATCAAATACAATCAAGAGTCTAGAACAAAAATAAATAGAAGTATCTTCCAAATACAATCATCAAATTAGAAGAAGAATAATAAAAATAAAAGTACCAATATTTGGCAAAAAATAAAAAGCCTATTTCACAAATGAATGGAGGAGATTCCAAAAAAATAAAAAAGAAAATAAAAAAATCTAAAACTTATGATTTTAGTTCATCATCCTCCTAAACATCGTCTTCATATAATTGAGTTGTTTTTATGTGTTATTTATTTATTAAGAACTTTAATCAATAATATTTAACAACATATCTACTCATATTTAAATATCATCTTCTTAACTCGGTTCCTCATCTTTCTATTTTGTATAAAACTTTCTGTTTGCCAATCGTTTATGTTTAACTCTAGTACTTTTACTAAAAATAATATTAAACAATAATACATATTAAGATCATCCATCTCTACTTCTCCATACATCTATTTTTGCTATTCATCATCATATGGTTGATTGTAAGGCATATACAATTGTACAATCATACATAAATATATATTTATTAAGGCCCATTCATTAATTGTACTAGAACTTGTAAGTTCACCTGGTTCTAATATTGTTACTAATTAATAATAAACTAAAGCAGAAAAACAAATTGTTGATAAAATATGTAGCAATTGATAATTCCTAATCTCTCCTAAACCTTCTTGTTCTTTTATTTATTAACCTTCATAAAATGGATCATGTTATATCTCATTTTCAATTATTGGAGGTTCTGTTATTAAAATAGCTTTATCTTTTTAATTAAATGATTTGTATAAAAGAAACACAAAACATAAAGAATATCCTGTTAAACTTAAAATTATAAATTTAAGGTATTAATTATAAAAAGGAATTTCAACTTTAGGGTCATATTACACTAATTCTTCTTACATTATAAATATAAATGTATCCATAATTGCTTAAGGAACTGTATATAAAATAACTAAAAGCAATTTAAGTAAATTCCAAATACTAAATTTATTTAAAGTGATTGTTTTATCATTGTCAGAAGCTTAAGTTTATTCTAATTCAAAAATTGACAACCAAAAATAAAACAATCCAGATTAAATGAACAATTCTACTAAATTTTAGTAATAATGAACAAATAAGCTATATTGATTTCTAATTAAGAGGATTGGGAAATTATAAAGTATCATTTCTATTAATAATACTGATAACCATTAATGTCTAATAATACATGAAAATAAGAATACATTTTTGGCCAACTTTATTTAGGATAATCACTTAAATTACTAAAAAAGTAATAAATTCCATATAATATCAAAAATAAAAATAGAACCTAAATAATTACAATATATGAATTACCTAAAAAAACAAGATTCTGTTGTAATATTGATTATTCTCATAAAGCAAATTTAAACTTTGGGATTAAATAATGGAGGCATTAGGATGGGATATTATTAATTAAAAATAAAGATCCTTATAACCATTATTAGTAATGGATTCAAGATAGCCACTACATTTAATTAAATCACTTATTATTTTGCATTTTAATGAAGTTTAATGAGTTTCATCGAGTACAAGAGTTTAATTCTCTGAATGGACAATTAAATTATAAGTCATATCATTAAGTATTTTATGATCATCAATAACTTATTTTACAGATTCATAAAACTCGCTCTAAAAATAAAATGTTTAATTACTTTCTAAATTATCACATTAAGATAAACTTCTACTTCAATTATATTTTGAATGAGGAATACATTCATGCTAGTGGCATTGACAACATTTAAACTAGGTTATTGCATTTGACCATCTTCTTGTTTTAATTTAACTTCATTATGTTAATATTTTGCTTTAGAGTTTATCATCATTATTTACAAAATGACATAAAAGAGAAACCATCCAAATATTCTTATGCATATACCATCTTTAGATATTCTATCTATTTTTAGTGAAATTTAAGGTCTCAACTAAATCATAATTTTAATTGATAAAAAATATAATAATTTAATATGTTCTTGCATTTAATGGAATTCATAATTTAAACTAATTATAATAAATATATAAACTCTTCTTAATTATTATAAAAGTCATTATAATAAAAATAAGAAAAAGTAAATACCACAAAAATATGAGAGTTTAAAGATATTGAATAATTTTCAGATTGAACTAGTGTCATATAACTATTAGAAAGATCTTGAATTGTTCAACATCTATATTTTAATTAGGTGTTACATTTTAGTATTATTTATTTAATCTACCCAAAAGATGATTTTGGATATGAATACTAATCCTAGTTTAAGATGAAGCAATTATAATCTATTTAACATCACATTAATTATAATATTACTTAATCCTCTTATTTGGTCTATGCAATAAAATCAAGATTTGTATCTAATTATGATATGTTATGATCTGGCATATATTAAATTATAATTTTTCTTATATCTTCACTTCTTTTTTACTTTTATCTAATTCACTATTTTAAAATTTTTATTCTAATCCTCTTTCTGCCGTTTAGAGCAACTCAGATTGAATACCAAGTCTAAAAACATTAAAAGATGTTTTAGGATCAAACTCAAATCAATCTTTAATTTATATTATACTTTAATTCATTTCAGTTAATTAAGTTTAAAGTGTTTTTACATCAAATTATACTCATCATTTTAGATATTTTTATGCAATTCAATCATAAACATAATTAGTTATTTATATTTATAAACTTTTACATTAAATAAATTTAAATAAAGATTAATAATCAACTAACTTCCTTTTTAAATATTCAAATAATAGTTCTCCTTACTCATTTTTCTACTCTATAATTCTTTCATTTTAAAAGTCTCTGGGTATTCTTTTTTTTTTGTCGCAACATATGATACATTACAATTTGAATAAAGGATTCATTTTTTTCTATATTTTATTTTTATCTACATAAGAAACTAAAATTTGATAATTTTTTTTTATTTTAATTTTAATCAAAAAGGGTTTGAATAACTCCTTTTTATTATTAAAATTTTTCTCTTATAAATTAATGCTTTTATGAATTATGTTGGCATTTTTGGAAACTTCAATTTCATCATAAATTTTAATTTATATCTGATTTACATTATTTCACTAATCTTTTTTGTAGTTAGATCACTTAAAGTTATTTTTGCATAAAATGGAAAACAACCT
Organism: Paramecium sonneborni; assembly: GCA_905182985.1. Lineage (NCBI taxonomy): Eukaryota > Ciliophora > Oligohymenophorea > Peniculida > Parameciidae > Paramecium > Paramecium sonneborni. The sequence continues at coordinate 51,771 of CAJJDN010000161.1, read as the reverse complement.
CCACAATTTATAGGATAAAATTTAAATTGATCACTTTTGTTAAGTAATTATAGAGACTTAATTTACAATAAAATTTATAATTTTTGTATTATAAGTTAAATTGATAATAATAACATTATTTCTCATTAATTAGAGTGGAAATATTTGTGTTTTTGTTTTTTCTAGAATTTTACTTTGAGAAATATTTTATTATGAATAGTTTATAACTAATTTATGAAAAAGGGATTCATTCACTAAACAATAATAATTTTAATGGATTCAAATTACTAAATTGATTTGATAATTTTAAAAAATTAAAACACTTTTTTTACTATTCTTATTACTATATATTTATAGTATATAATTGCTATTTCTAGATATTTACAATTTCAATTAAAATTTTATTGATCTTTTTCTAAACTTATCCTAATTATATTCAATAATTACTTTGTTATAGATATAAATTTAAGCATCAATTAAAATCTTTTGAACTTTTAAATAAAATATGAAATATCATATTTATTTCAATTTTTTTTATTTTAAAAATTCAATTCAATCAATTTTCATAATTATTATTACATTCCTCAAATTAACCTTATATCAATTTAAATCATAATTTTTATCAATTGAAAATAAGATTTATGTATCCAAAATTAAGTAAATTTGATGAATATTATCACTAACACTAACAAGAATGAAAATAGTTATTTTATTTAGAATTAAATAAAAATAGAAATCAAAAAGATAATATTATGTAAATGCTTATAAAATTATAAAGGTATTTAATTTATGTTTAACAACTGATAATATAGTCACATATTAATAAATAATATATTATATAATATTATCAATTTGATTAACTTAAATTCATTTCTTAAAATAATAATTAAAAAATATTGCTATAATTATGATTATGTATATAGTTGTATTAATTAATCAAATGAAGTTTAATTGTGATTAAAGAAAATGATATTCTGGTTTATTTAATCATATTGATATTTAAATTTTTAAAGATATATTTAAACATAGTTAGCTAAGTTTAGATAATTTTGAAAGGAAATATGTATATATATATCAGAAGATATTGTAATTTAATCCGAATTTTGAAAATTCTTTGAAATGAAAAGCTGAAAAATGATTGTTGCTTTTAAATAAATAAAATATTTATCATAAATGAATCAATAGATGGAGCCAGAACTTCAATAAATGAAAGGATTTTTTAATCTTAGACCTGAACTGATTGGAAAGATATATGATTTTATTGAATATAAATAGCTTCTAGAATTTAGATTTGTAAGCAGATAAGCTGATTAAACAGTCTAATCAATTTTATAGAACAGATTGCACAAAGCAAATAAGGAAGTAGAAAGACTTGAAGGATTAATGGATCCAATTAAGTAATATGTATATGGAGAATTGGCTGGAGAATTAAATAATGAATTTATAACAACAAGAATGAATATCATTAATGCTGTAAATAAAATGGATTTCAAATCATAATAATTTAAGGATGCCTTTGAGAAGAATCCTGTAGGACTTAAAATTACAGAATATCTCAAATTATTATTCAATGATAATTATGAAACTTTATGGAGATTCTAAGTTTAAGCTATCTCTGAGGAATAATTTGCTTAATTACATTAAATACTTGAAATAGAAAATGAATTGTAAGGTAGTCCATAACTTTGTTAAGAAATGTACAAAGTCTTTTAAGATATTATCAAACTGAGATCTATGAGATTTATGAATGGTAATAAAATTTTTATAAATAGAATGGCATAAATAATATAAAATTGATGTTGTTTGCGATTAATGGCTTGATAAAAAAGCTAAAATTGAAGCGATTCTAGCTCGTATTAGATAGACAGAAATTGAAAAACAATTTAAAGATAAATGAAAATATCCAATAAATAAGTATATCAATATTCAGTTTTGTCTTATCTCCATATTTACTATTCTTTAGATGTTCTATTATATTATTTTATATTAACTGTCATTTTCTAATCTTTTCGTATTTCTATCAACTCCCCATCTCAAACATTCATAATAACTAAATATATTTATTATATTATTTCATTTCATCAATTTTTAATATCACTTTCAATAAATATCTAAAATAAAAAAGGTTTTAATTTAACACATTCAATATTTTCTTCTTTTGAGTATTTTATCACTCAATTTACCTTAAAACTTTCTACTCCATTATTAAATTTCATTGATAGTTTATTGAAAAATAAAAATTGAATATTAAAAATATTTTTATTGTTATTCTCTTTTTACATTCAAAGGTTCAACCATTTTATTAAAATTATTATTTCCAATAATTTTAATCATTGATCTACTTATATAATAGTAAATATAATTTATTTAAATAAATATATAAATATATTAATTTTTTATTTTTTTTTAATTCTTTTTAATGATTAAAAAAGATATCTAAATTTTGATACCAATTTGGTGAAAATATTAACACTCTAGAAAAAAGAAATATTATTAATTATATAATTTGAAAATTTCTATTATTAAACCCCAACCTAAACTTTATGAGTTTTTATAAATTTAAATGATTCATAAAGTGAAATATAAAAGAGACTATATAGAGATATTGATTGTAAATAAAAAGTATTTTGTAGTATAGATAGTAAAATATAAATAAAATAGTAAAATGAAAGTACTAATTAATATTATACTCAATGATTTGTTTCAAATAGATGTTCTATTTCATGTTTAAAATTTTTCCTTGTATCTAATTCAGAAGTGTTTAATTTAAATCTTAATGTTGATTAAGAATTCATCAAAGTAGTAATTAACCTAATTATAAATAAATTTACTTATGTTATCTTATTTGTGCTTTAGAAATTGAAAACAAGTACTACTTCAATTTAATAAAATTTCTTTTTAATTTCTATTCTTTTTATATTAATTATTGTTTTTTTCTATTTAAATAAAGAGTTAGACAGAAATCAGCTTTCATATATAAAAATAGCTTTAAGAGAATTGATACCCACTATACTTTATGTTTCCTTATATATACTCTGATAATAGCAAAGATAAATGGAAAACATAATCTAATGAAAAGTAACATAATTAAAATTTGAAGAATAATAGAAATATTTACTTCTGCTTATTATTCGCTAACATATTTAGCTACAGCTAAAAACATAGCAATAGAACATATTTATCCTGTCCATAAATCTAAATTATTTAAACTGTTTATAATGTATGGTTTATTTTTAACAGCTAATAATTGATAACATAATAAACATAATCCTAAAAGTGATGCTTTTAAAAAAATGTTTATTTCAAAGTAAGTCATAATAATAATTATAACTGTTTTTTTTGTTAATTTAATTTATTCCCAATAATATTTATCACTATTATATTCATTAAACAAATAACAAATATGTCTTCTAAGTTTAATATTATCTAATTAATCCTATTTGATATACATTAAAAAAAATAGGGAAAAAGGAATAAAACATCCAAAAAATCCTAATCCTGGAATGACAAAAGTAAATATCCAAGTGTTATGATTAGAAAAACCAAATAATAAGGAAACATCTCCTTATATATAGTTTATTTTTGATATTTATCTAGTTGATATAATTGAACAAAATCTAAAATAATAATTAATTTATACTATTTTATAATTGCAGCATAATTTGATACATATAAATATAAAGCAGTACCTGATATCATACTTCTATTAAAGCTTCTTCTATATGTTATAGAATATGATAAAAATCCTAAAAAAACTATTATTAATTATAACAATGTCAAAATTATTGTAGCAATTATTCTTGAATAAATTAATTCTATATCTTGTATTTATGATAAATAGCAATCTAAATTATTAGCCAAAAAAAATGATGTATTACTTGCTTAATCCATAAAATTTATACTAAACGTGAATTTTATATTAAATGAAAATATCACAGAAAATATCCAAAAATAATTTAGTAGCATTTTCAGTAAAATACTTTCATGATCTAATTATATTTATTATTTATTTTTACCTTAATTAAGTTTAAAAATAATTTTTGTGAATTTTTATCTTATTTTAAGTTATGTAAATAATGTATTAGATTTATCAATGCTTCTTAATGTCATAAATATAGAAAAGAAAGCCCTAAAATAATTAAAATATTTACCAAAAAGATGTTAAAATAAATGGTAAAATACTATCTTCAAATTAAAAACATTCTAAACAATTTAAATTTTATTAATCTTTAAAAAAATGTCCTAATCCTTCAATATTATATTTATCACATTCTTCGCATAATCCTCCTAAATTTCCCATTTTACAAAGTTAATTTCCAACTCCCCATCCACCTTAACAATATTCTGGATTTTTAAAACAATATTCAGTGTAATCAGATTAATAATTAGGTCTCCAATATCCATCTAACAATTATATACTATTAGAAGTAATATTTTAAAATTTGGTTTAGTCAAAAATTGAACATTTTGAAGTATTATATGTAACAGAGTAATACCCTTAATTTGATTGGCATTTTTAACAACCATTATCTACTTTAAATTCACCTAATTAACATTATAAAGTTTTAGCATTAAAAAAATATTATAATTTTTTTTAATATTCTTCTATTTAACAACTTATCTTAACTTAAAAATATGAATATTCTACTTAATAAGGATCAAATTCAAACTTAATAGAATCTAATTCAATTGAATTTGTTTCTGTATCAAATTTCTAATTTTATGATAGAATAGGGCCTTAAATGAATGAATGATTATGGAAATAGAATATTTCCTCTATTTAACAATTACAATTTTCAACATATGGTAGTATTTCATTTTAACTATTTTTGAATAAAATTTAAATGCTATCAATATATGATTAATAAGTCTATTTTTTAGGATTAAAAATATAAAATTTAGATATTTATTAATTACTAGGTACAAATAAATAATTAGCTGTAATGATTTTTCCTTATTATAGTATTTTATAAGGTTATAATTATAATATATTATTTTAAGTATCATTAACACTAATTGAAATAGAATTCAATTCTTTTTAATTAATGTATAAAGCCAAATGCGAAGGTTATTCAACAATATTATTTGCTAATTTTCTTGCTTCATTAAAATTTATAATTGATTTTTCAAAATTTTATGAATTCAAATTAGAATTTCCAACTAAATAAATACCTCCTCCTTCATTTGCAATGTTATGCATAATTGAAACTTATTTTAATTATAATTCATTGTTATTTAATTCTAAATGTAATCCACCTCCATTAATTTTTGCATTGTTATACATAATTAAACATTTAAATAAACTAAGTTTTACATTTATAGAATTAATAGCAACACCTTAAGTGCCATTATTGTTTAAAAATGTTGATTAACTAATTTTAACACTCTATATTAAATTAACTTTAGATTATAAATTTATACACCCTGTTTATGCAATATAATTATCAATACAAGTTAATTCTTTAATAATTACTTAATTCTTATTTTGTAATTATAAATTTATTAAACCTTAAAAACAATTAGTACAAATATTATTAAAAAGACTAATACAAGTAAAATGTATTTATACATTATCAGAAAAGCTTTCAAAATTTATAATGGATCCTAATTATTAAGTATTAAATTATATTCTACTTATTAAACTACCAAATGATAAATCTTCAAGATTATCTTAATCAATAAATTAACTATTTTGAACTATTAAACAACCTACAATTTAATAAATTACTTTGTTTTATATTTTATAAGTATTTGAATTTGAAATTTAATAAATTTACAATTTATCAATCATTATTGAATTAATATATAATTATGATGTTATATCTTAAGACACAGTTATTGATATTAAATTTAAAGAATAAAAGGTTTTAATTTAGCTAATCTAAATATTTTTGAGAATAGCTTTAGATGGACTTTGAAGATTTATAATTTAAGTGATAAAAATTCCTATAACTTAAAAATTTAAGATTCTTAAATCCCCTCCTTTTATATAAATTAAAGAGTTTTCACTTATTATATCAGATATTTCTGAAAGACTCAGCAATCCTATTTTTTCAATAAAATCAATCCACATATCTTCATTCTAAAGTATAATTACATTTTCAATTATCATCTTATTTGAATATGAATTATGTAATGTAAATTATATTTTAAGAAATGGATTTTTTAAAGAAATACAATTTATAATCTAAATGTTTGATATGTAAAGATAATTTTACTTTAAAGATGGGAATATAGTAAATATAGAAGAACTTCTTTTATTAAATACATTTTCAAAATTCACATTTTTAAGACGAAGGTCTAAAAGACTATTTTCTGATTATATAGAAATACATCCTGAGTATTCAAATTCAGATATTAAATCATTATTTAAAGATTTAATACTTACATTTTATATTACAATTTTGCCTTATCCTTGAGTTTTAATTTCAAATAAAGAGCTTCTTTAAGAAATAATATTTTAAAAATTACTATTCAAACAAAAAAATGATGCTGCAGTTATTAAACTAGCTCCTCCTTTATTTAAAAATTTAAATGTTTATGAAATTATAGCATTAATTTAATTTTATTCTAATTCTTACTCAAAATTTATTTCATAATATTTACTCCATAAACTTTAATCCAAAATATTATGATTAAAAACAGTGTAATTAATGAATTTTACTATTTTAGAATTAATAAATATATAGGAAGTTGATGAATTTGTTAAAGCATTATTTTATGAATTTAAATTTATTATTTCTACTTCACTTTTTGAAGATGAAATATATATTAAACTTGCAAAAGCTTCTGATGGATCATCTATATGTTAATGAAAAAAGTTTTACTAAAATGATAAGTTTTCTAATTTCATATATTATTAATTTTCTGAATAAATTGAGATTATTGATTAAAAGCTTGTTAATGATTATTTTGAAAGCAAATTTCCAAATATATCAATATTTTATAAATAAATTTTTTCTTATTCATTTTTTAGATCTTATTTGTATGATATAAAAGATAAAAGTGCTTAATCAGAGTTAAATTAATTTATTATTCTTGCATTCATAATTCTTATAATCCTACAATCTTTTGTTTCTAATAATTTATGTTAAAAATTTAAAGAGCTAACACAATCTAAAGATATTGGAATTCTCCTAAATATTTCATCATTTTCATAAAATAAATTTTAAATCAATATTTCTTAAATATTAATTAATGAAAAAGTCTATAATTAATGTGAATTTATTATTTTTATATTTGATATATTTAGTTTAAAGCAGGAAGCTTTTATTATTGAACTCTGATCATTAAAATTATTTAAATTATCATTTTTTTAGAAATTTAAATTATTTAGATCAACAATTAAACCATCAATTTCCTAAGTTGTAGAAAACTTTAATAAAATTGATTATTAAATAAAATTACTTTACAACAAAACAAAATAAATTTAGCATTTAGTCAAAGAAGATTAAATTGCATCAATTACAATCAATGAGGATTTAATAAAAGAATTTTCTCCAACTTCAACATAAAATATTGAAAAATTATTCAGATGTGTAATTGCTTAAGATTCATAAAAATAATTCTATTACAATAACAAATGCTAAATTATTAAGAAACATTTATCAATACTGTTTATTATTTATGACTGATAAAAGTCACTTCTTTGTAAATTAATCTATGAGAATAGTATATTATTATTTAAGATATCATTAGAAGAAAATTAAAAAATGGAAGAATTTTAAAAATAACATTAATCTATTTTGATATTTTCTATTTGTATTTTCATTTTATTTAATTTGAATGAAAATAATTGTGAATTAGTAAATGAGCAATTCATCAAATAAAGTGTATTAATTTTAATGATTTATATTTCATTTTATTAAGAAATAGTAAAGAAAGATGAATTTATAAAATTTAAATTGCTTAAAGTTAAATTTAATATAATTAATTCACCATATTTAATAGTTTAGAAAATTGAATCTGTATTAACTAATTCACTTGAATTAATTACACAATCTTTAAATAAAAGATCAATCTTTGAATTATTATTCTCAAAAGTAAAATAATCTGAATCCTTAATTATAAAAATTAAATTATGAAATTCAATGTAATCAAAATTAATAATAGAAGGGAATGTATCATTTTTTATTATCATTATTTAATTATCAAATCCTATAATTTTTATTATGATTGCTTGTAATGAAAATATATTTTCCTTTAAACCAGATTTAATTTCAAAAAATTAATTGGCAGCTAAATAACCTTCCTAATCAAACTTTTGATATTATCTTGATATGGTTATTTTTTTAACCCCTAATTCATTACACAATTAAAAATTAATATATTATGGTTCAAAATAGTACCAAGTACATCCAATACATAGTTAATTTATTTCTTTAAAAATATGACTATTGCATGTTTCATCTTCAAAACAATATTTTGCTACTCCTAAATAATGATTCAATTAAACTTTTGGATCAGAAACTTATTTAATACATTTCATAGTATAAATTTCATTTAAATTGTTTATAACAAAGTTAGGATTAATTTTCTATAATTAAAATAATTTATACTTAAATTTCCTCTTTTGATCTTATGGAGCAAACTTCGCATAATGAAGAACATTAAATACATTTACCAGAATTTTGAACTCTAATTGGTTATTTAAAGTAATTTAATGAACAAGACTTGCATTCATATCTATCTCCTTTCATATCTAAGTATTTTGGTTAACATTATTAACAATTTGAATCACAATATTTTACACATATTCCAAATTAATTTCTTTCATAACCATTTTAACATTAAATAGATATTTCTTAAATAACCCAACCAGTTCCAGAAGTGTAAAAATATTAATTAGGTAAGAATTACATTATAAAGCTTAGAATTAATTAAACCCAACCATCTTATAAAATGGCATTTGCTTCAACACTGATTTTAGAATTTTAAAATAAACTTTTTCTACAAAATCCTCCTTATATAGTTGCAGTATAATCACTTTTACAAATGGTACATTTAATTACAAAAAATTTAGTCATAATACATTACAAACAATTAGAAATATATTTTTCACAATTTATTATTTCTGGTGCAACATCGAAATCTTCACTTGAAGATAATGTACAAATTTCATCACCATTTTCATTAATATATGATCTTAAGCAATTAACTATTTTTGGATTTTAATACTCACATAAATTAATATTAAAATTAAAAATATAACTATCTTCACATAAAGCACATCCTACTTTTAAATATTCATTTAAAGGAAACGGTTCAAAATTTTTGTATAAAGTACATTTACTTAAATCATTACTATAATATTCAAAACAATATAAACATTTTTTAATTGGACATAATTTACATTCTTTATTTGATGTAAAATAATAAGGTGAAAGACATTTATTTACTTATATGTAATCTGGTTATTGTGTACAAATTCCATTATCTAAATAAAATGGGAAATAACATTTAAGACATTTAATAGTTGTAGATGATGTGAAACATATTTCACAACCTTCTGGACATTCATAACAATTAAATTCCTATTTTGCATTATTAAAAGTTTTCAAACAAAATGGAATAAATTAATGATTTAATAATATTAAATCTTAATATTATGTGTCTTAAAATGTCAAATCTTATTAATCACAGTTTAAACAAGCTTATAAAGTATCACCATCAAAATTATAATATATTTTTTTTTGATATAATTTTTAAGCTACATCTCCATCAGTATTTAAAACTAAATTTGTTTCACAATATGGATTCTTCCACCAAGAAATTGGATTATTTAAACATTCTATACACATTTATGAATTCTTATTTATTATTGATGGACTTATATTATTTAAAATTATTACCATCTAATACAAGAGTCTTCAAATTCAAAGTATCCATATTAACAATGCTAATATTAATTCTAATCTTGTTTTATTTAGAAATTGAAATCTTAAGAGGAAATGCACTATTAATTTTATTCAATCATTCCATATGGACATATACATGATTTAAATGATTTTAAATATAATCTTTAAGATTATTCAGAACAAGTAATACAATCTGTACTTGTTGGACCCTCACAAGTTTCACAACTATAATGGCAATTATTTTCATTAAGGCTATCATCACAATTTTAAAATATTAAATTCCTTACTTATATATTTAAGTAATTTTTAGTGAGTTATTATAAATTCCCATAATATAATTTAAATTGAACATAAGAAAATTAATGGGCATTTATTTCTATTTTCTATGAATAAATATTGTTATGCTCATAAAAATTTAATTTTATAGTTAACTATTAGTCTTAAAGATTAACATATATATTATGCCATAGTTTTATATCATTTTATATATCAATTTCTTTTAGAATAAGAAAAGGATTATTAGTAAAATCAATATTTACACTAGGAAAAGTGTAACTATATGTTGTAATTATTATTTAATTTCTAATAGGAGATAACTTATAAAATATTTAGAGAGGAGCTAAATTTTAATTTGATAATTATGGATTTTCAAAATTTGCTTTTATTTAAAAAAAATGATATACAAATTCTTCATCTTATTAGATTATTTCTTGTATCCTAAACCAACCATTAAAAATAAAAGATTCACAATTCTAATTAGAAATAGTATATATTTCTTATTTTAACCACTTGATATCTATATCATCAATACTTTTAGGGTTATTTTAAATACATTCACATTTGATATTTTTCAAAAATTTTTAAAGAGTTTAATTTATGAACTCATCTACAGATAATCTTATAAAGAATTCATAATCAATTAAATAAATCTTTCCTGGAAAAAATGAAAATTTTCTTCCATTTTATATTGAATCCACTAGAGATTTCTATACAATTAAACCTCCTCCATATGTAATTATAATAGCACTCTCTTTGGCTGGAAATTTATTCAATATCAAATGAATTAAAGTAGATTATTCGTTATTCAAAATATGGATATTCACTATATCAGGACAGTAATATATTGAAAAGAAATGCCATCTATTTTCATATTTGAATATATCAATATTTGCTTGTTTATTTATTTATTCTGAATCAGGATTTATAAAGTCTATATTTACGTTTATTTCCTTTGATTCATAATTTATACATTAGTAATATATAAAGTTGAGACTTTAAGTGGATTAATCAGCAATAGAAAGTAAGTGGAAACAATTACTATCAAAAATTCCAACTTTTCCAACCTATCTAACATTTCCCAATGGATTATATTTTGAAAAAACACCAATTTAAAAACAATCTTTTCCATCATAAGTTGATCCTTCAATATTAACTGTTCTAATTTCCAATTATTCTTGGTCATCTAAATTAGAAATAAAAGAAGAAATCATCTTAATTAACATAAAATAGCATAATTACCCCTTCTAATTCATTATATTTAATTTAAGTAATAATTTTTATTTTTTCACTCAAATAAATTAAGGTTTAGAATAGTGTGTGCTTATTTACATGATGCAAAAAATAATTACATATTAACTTTAATTTATCTCTATTTACATTAATAAATATTCGCTTCACAAAAAATTCAAGTATTATTTTAATCATAAAATAATTATAATGATTTCTATTTTTCAAGTTTATTTTAGATAAATTAATTATTTATATTATTTATTAAAAATTAAAGAAACCAAAATATACAAGCATTATTCAAAAAACATTGAATTTATTCATTCATTTATATATTATATTAATTAAATTTTTGAATGATTGTATGATATTCTTTTGCAAAATGATCTGTATTCTCTATCAAGATTTTCACATTTGATTAATTTCAATTTAATCCTTAATCAATTATTAGGTTCTTTAATAGTTTTAAATTTTAATTTTTAAAAATAGTATAGTTCTTATCATAAAAATTATTTACAGATAACACTTAATTTATAAAAACAAAGATTTACAATAACTTTTGTACTCTAGTTGTAAAAAATTATTGTTTCTTTTTTATAGAAGGATGTTTACATTACTAAACAAAATTTAAACAGACTATTTCTTTTAAGCGACTAACATTTGCTTTCTATATAACCAAAACAAGAATATTGACAATTTTACATAATATATCTAAACTTAAATTTAATATTAATATAATAATTTTAAATCATGTGTCCTCTCTAACTTTAAAAATTAATTTAATTTAAAATAGGTAATTTAAACATAAATGATATATTCCTCTTGAATTTGTTTATTTTACCATTTAATTACTTTTTCCATAAAATTGATAAAATAAACAAATTCTTGTAAAAATGCTACCTCAAATATTATATTTTAAATCTAACTAAATTGTTGTTTTATTTAACTAATTCTTCATCTTCATGAATTCAATTAACTTGATTTAATTTGAATTTTAAGATAAGCATTCTTATTTTTGTTAAATGTTGAGCATATAGAAATGAATAGAAAAAATGTAAACTTTAATCTGTATTTATACACATATATTGATAAATTTATTAAAAAATTAATTCATACTAAGTTCCCTTAATAATTTTAGTTTTGAAAAGATATTATTTTAATAATTTTATATATTTTAATAAATGTTTTTTTTATCAAATATTATCTTATTCTTATTCTTAGGAACTATTATTATCTCTTAGAATTACATCTATGGCTGGATATATTTTGTTTTATGTCATGGGATAACCAGGGTAATTTTATGCACTTTTATTTTCAATCGATAGGGGAGTATGATAAAAAACAAACTCAGAAGATTGATAGATATTGCTTTGTTTATTACTAGAAGAAACTATTGGTTATTAATAAAATCCAGGATGTTGGTGCACAATCTTCATCAAATATTTCTTTATTTTCATGTATCTTTTTTTAACCCTTTATTACTATTCACTTCTATTTGTTAATAGTCTATTCAATAAGATATTTTTCTTTTTTAAGTAAGGATACTACTTATTAATTTTATCTCTAAACTTATCGAGTTTATCTTAATTGTCTTCTATTTAAGCCCATAAGATTTCCCAAACAATAATTATAATAAAGATGGCATTAATTACAATTAAAAGAATATAAAATGGCCATATAATTTCTTAATTATCTGATTTATTAGCTTAATAAATGGTCATTCCTATAACAATAGATGTTCCACAAATCATAGTTTAAGCCTCATCTAATAGATTCAAATATGGTAATTTAAAAGGTTGAAATTATTTAGTTAATATTTTATAAATAAAAACAATCATAAATATTAATGCTCCTTTAATAATAATTTAATCTTCATAAAATGTTAGGAACATGATCATACATCCTTTTTAAAAGATTTTAATTATTTCCCAGAAATATGCTTTATGTTAATATTCATTATATAAATAACCCCAATTTTTTCTTGTATTTTCATTTTCTAATTAAAATCTTTAGAAATACAAACTAAGAAACATATAAATAGGTATAAAAATGGCTAGAATTAAAGTGGATGGAAGAACAAAACCTGTAACCCATTTAAAATGTTATGTAGTTATATATTTATAAGCAACATTTCCTTGAACCCAGTAAATATCAGATATACGACGAAAGGATAATAAGGAAATGAATCCACCTAATAAAGTTGGTTATAAGTAAGTAAATAAATAAATAGCAGTAGTAGTAATAGCACTTTTATTTGATTAGGTAATATTTAATATAACAGCTAAAAAATATATAAGAGCAAATGCCAAAATATAAAATAGAGGCATAATTAAAGCCCAGATCATTCTAAAATAGATAATATTGATATCTGTAATAGTAGCCAAAAAACAATCTAATGAATAACTCATGGCTTCAACAGGATTTCCAACTGATCTAATAGAAGATTGAAGAGCACTAGGTAATTCTAGTTAAAATAGAGTAACAGCTCCTATAATTTAGAGATAATTAGTAAGAACTTTAATTAAGACTCCTCCATATCCTGCTTTTTAATCATATTAAAACGATTTAAATCTATTCATTTTATGTTACGCAATCATTTTTTCAACTCCTTAAATTGTACCTCTGACAGATAAGAATATTGAAATCATAGTCCATAAACTAATTAAAATAATCTTAATAGTATTATCACCAACATCTTAACAGCTGCCACACTTATATTATGTAGTAACAGAAAAGGAACCTTATCCTCTTATATTATAAATATCACACTATTCACAAAGTGCTCCAATATGTGCATAATCACAAAGATCATCTCCAGGATCCCAACCTCCAATACAATTCTCAGGTAAATTTATACAATATTCAATAATCTCATTACTTTCTGATGGTCTCCAATATTCTGGTCTCAACATTATTCTTGCTGGAGTAACATTCTCCATTTTTATTTAATCTTTTATTTTACATCTTTAACCTGCTAAAACAGTATATTAATCTTATGAAGATTCACATAATTTACATTTACCATCATCTGTCTTATATTCACCTCTTTAACAATTAAATGTTTGTAAATCTATCCATAATCTATAATTTGTAAAATAATTCATGAATTAATAAGGAGGATCTTCAGAAAATTATGGTATCTTTATTGAATCACACATTATTTCTAATTAAAGATATCCTAAACTATTTAAATCAGGATCAAATGTTATAATCAACTCATCTAAATTGTAATCCTAACTACTCTAATTAAAAATACTCTCTCTAAAACTAACATAATTTTCATCAAATTCTCCTTTTGTATTATTTATTACTTATCTTCCTTTTATACTACACTTACTGTCATATAATGCCTAAACTTAACCATTTTCTTTATTTATTGGAACTATTCTAAAACTAAAATTATAAGGAATAAATTATTATTCTTTTTCATCAAAAATCTAATAATTCCCTATTGATTATCCACTTGGAATCATTATATAATCATAATTAAAATCACCAATTTAATATTAACTAACTTTTATTATATCTGTTATATTATTTATATCTGAAATTACATTAACTGTTTCTATTATTTTTTATCCAATTTATAATACTAATTTTATTGGTTAATCTGCGAGATTTTTTCCAAAAATTGATGCTTAATTATTAAAAAAAGAATTATTCAAAATTTTTGGAGAATTAAATGAATAATTTCCTAAAAAAATTGCTCCACCAATTTTTGCTCTATTATCTGCAAAAATTGAATTAAAAATTAAAAATTATGAATTCACTTTGTAATCAAAATAAATACTTCCACCTGAAATATTAGCAGTATTATTAGTAAATTAACAATGATTAATTTAACTACTTACTCCTGATATTATTAAGGCTCCTCCAAAAGAGGCTTCGTTGTTATAAAATTTGCTTTCTTCAATTTTTATTGGGAAAATTGTTAATTCACTTAATTATGAAGTATCTGCTAATTGTCTATTCTTATTTACTTCTGATGAAAACAATTTTATAGATTTTTTGTCTTAATTACATAAAAATAAGCAACCTAATAATCCACATTAATTTTTGAACAAATTTAAAGATTTAAAGTAAATTAAATTTTTATTTTTATTTCCTCCGTCTATATTTATAATTTAAAAGATTCCTTCCTTACAACTTTGACAATTTATAGAATTAAACTTTAATTGATCAAAAAACAATTTATGGTTACTTGAAACTGAATTAATTCCAATTATAAATGAAGGTTTTTTATTTTCTGCTAAAATACTGTATAAATTGTAATTTGATTATAATTCTAGTTGCTTTTAATCATAAAATTCTTTTATTCCTTTAGGAGCTTTAGAATTCTATAAACATTTATTGGTTTTCACTTATAATGAAGTTGATGGTATTTCTGGATTGGATAAAGATATTGAATATTCATTAATTGATTCAAATTAAACATTTGTAAATTTTATTGAAGTCTCATATTCTAAATTATAATAAATAAAATTTACTTGTATTTTAGTTAATAAGAATTAAATTATCATTTATTAATGTTATAAATGATATAGTAACATTAGTCATAAAAATTTAATGAGCATTTTTAACATTCATAATACCATATTAAAAGATATTACTAAAATAAACATCTTCAAAAATTATTTTGCCACCTTCAATTGATATTAAGAAGTTTTGGTAGGCATTTGAGATTTCATTTTTAGTTAATTCACGTACCTTCCCATAAAATAAAAGAAATCCTTAATAAGAATTTTAAATATATGTTTTAATTATCTTAATATTAAGTACTAAAGTCTTACTAGTGAATTGAATAGGTAGTTTAAGGAAAGCATAATAGAGGGAATAGATTTCTTATACAATATTTTAATCAAAAACTATTAAATTTTAATTTCTAGATGGTTCAATAAAAATTACTCCTCCTTCTTTTCTACTTGAACTTCCAGAAATCAAACAATTTGATAATTAAAAATTTAACATAGATTAGGATGCATCTAGAAATAATGTTCCACCTTATGATTTATCTTGATATAATAAATTAGATTGACTCTAAATAAAACTTGAATTTGTAATTTTAACAATTCCATTTGAGACAGTAAATAAATAAAATGACCCACCTTGTAATGCCATAGAATTATTAGTTGTAATATTTATTATATATATTTCTTCTGCAGATAAAAATCCATTTCCACCTTTTGATTTGATTGGAAATTCATTTTATAAATGTTCAAAGTATATTTATTCATCTTCTGAATAACCCCAAATCAATTTATCTTTTAGATTCTCAAATTTCAAAATATTTTATTCATAAAATTGAGTATTTTATAATATTAAAGATCTGCTAAAAATAATTAGATTTGAACCAAGACTAGCTGTGACTATATTTTCAGAAAAAATCGAATCTTAAAGATCGATAAATGAGTATGGATTCACTACCAAAATTGTTGAAGATTATCTAAGCTTTTGATCTTCTTAATAACAATGTAACATATTATTCTTAGCAACTATACCATTTAGATTTATAGTTTGTTCTTATTAAGAAACAATACTTAAAATAGCAACTTCTTCAGATTATCTTGTTGTAATTAAACTATTGTTAAGATAAATATGATCAATAATACTAATGAATTCTTAGACTCTAAAGTTTGTTCTCTCTATAGATTTTATTATTATTAAAGGAGAATTTATTGTTATTAAATTTTTCAATAAAGCATTTCTAAATATAAGTTTTTTTATATTATAAAATAAAATAATGCTTCCATATCCATTTTCTAAACTTGTATTTAAGCAAGATTATAATGAATGGATAGGTTTAAATAGATAATGTTTACTTAAAGTTATATTGAATATAGATACTTCAACTAGATCAGCATTATTTATTGAAAACTCAGGTAAATTAAAGGAACGAATAATCTTAATATTTTTTAAAAATAATTTCTTAGCATCTAAATAAATTGAGGCATTAGAAGCAATTATTGGACCATTAATTTTTCCTAAAATTTTAAATTAATTTGAATCTAAGATCAATTAATCAATTTCAATGTTCAAATTTTTAAAATTATTACTATTTATCAATTAAAAAAAGACATTACTTCCTACATAAGAATTTCTTGTAAAATAGATATCATTTAAAATTAATGTATTTTCTAATATATTATCAGCATATAAAGAATCTAAAATATTTGTGAGAACACAATTATCAAAACTAAGGAAAATGTTGTCTGTGATATTCAAATTATAAATCTTGAATAAAGGCAATTTAAATAAAATTGCTTATTTATGATATTTTCCATTCTGTATTATAGTGTTATTCATTTATACACTTAAAGCACCATTCAAGATAAAAAAGCTTGATTAAGTTTATTAATCAGTATCTGAAATAAAATTTTAAATAATAATTTCAGATTGTCGAATTTAATTTAAAAAACTTGTATATATTAATTAAGAATTTGTATAATTATTATTTAAAGATTTTAAATTATGTATTTTCAATAACTAATTCCCATAATTAGTATTTAAATTTTAAATAATGATATGTGTATTTAATAGTTGAGAATCTTAAATAACAAAGTCATTGATCGAAATAACTAATTATTAAACTAATTTTGGTTTAGTAAAAAAATAGCTTATGAATCCATTAGTATTCACGAATTTTGTATTTTTCAAACCTACTTTTTCGAGATTTATTTCAGCTGGGTTTTGTAAGACAAATTGTAATTATAAGTTATCACCATTAATTACCTAAAAATTGTATAAAGTAAATTTAATATCTTAAAAATTTTAGCAGAAAATCTGTATGGTTCCTTAAAGTGAATCCAAAAGTATATTTTTAAAAGTAATTGACGTAAATTCTTGAAATGTAACATTGTTTCCAAAATAAATTGGAATATCTAATTAAGATTCTAATATAAGTTCTAAAGATTAAAGCATAAAAACATTTTTCCTTAAGTTTGATTAAACAAATACATTATTCTAGATTTTACATAATCCAGTGTTTTATTTAATCTTTAATATATATTTCATTAATTTAACACTTTTATCATTAAATTATTCAAATAAGAGATCAATTTCTTAATTAGAAAAATGAGATGAAGATTATATTGAAAAGATTTCATTTAAACGAATATTTTAGTCTAAGAATTGAAATTAATCATTTTCATCTATAAGTAAAGAATAATCTGAATAAAATTTATTATCATCACAATAGACATTAAGTATTTTTTCTGCAAATTTATAACATGGTTGAGTTTCAACATTCAAACAATTAACTTCTAATCCTAAACTAGCATCATGATATATAAAACCATTAACAGGAGGAGCATTTGATTATTTTAAACATTATTTCGCAAATCTATATAATGATATATCCTTAGGGTCAAAATATGGATTAATTTATTTAATTTCTTAGTTTGTTAATTATTTACACACATCACAATAATTAGGACATAAAACACATTCACCATTAATGTAAGTCTTAGAATCTTTACATCTTAAACATTTATTTTAACCATTTTGGAATATACATTCATCACAATTACAATCTTTATAACATTTACCATCATGCAAGGCATCTTTACCTTTGCATTTTGTACATATTTATTCATACTTTGTATTATCAGTAGAAACACAATATAAATTAAAGTTATGGAAACTATAAAATATATTGTTTCTGAACTGATAATAAGGTATAATTTACCATTTCCATGCATCCTTATAAGTTTGATGCTATAATAAACATTCTTAACAATCATCTTAGCATAAATAACAAAGACCTGTAAAAAAACTTGCATAGTAACCATTTTAACATTTTACACAAAACTCTTATGACCAAACATAATTTTTTATGCAGTCTATACAATGTGGGTCTTCACAGTAAAGTAAAGGATCTTCATAAAGATAATTTTTTGATAGTACAACACTACTATAATTATATAAAATTTCAGACGATGTATTTGAATAATTAGAAATCATTATTTTAGTTGGTTTACCATAAATTACTGTATACTTTGTTTCTAAACTAGACTTATCTGAAAATGCCAATTAATATTAATAATTTTCAGAAGCTAATACTTGATTTCTCAGTTCATCATTTAAATCTGGTAATTTACTTGTATCGCTCGCATGAACACATTCATTTGAGGAAAATAAGATTAATTTATTAACATATTAATCCTCACACAAAAAACAAACTTAAATTGTATCTTAAGATGGTAAATAGGATTCAATATCGATTGTTGATCCATAAGGATAATTTTAAGTTTTATCTGTAAAATTGGTGTAATCATCATTTACATATTCTTCTCCTTAAATGACGCAGTGCTCTAAATTTTTTTCTCTACACATTTATCTATCTGCAGATATAAAATATTCTTTTTCATCGATACATTTTATACATTATAAGTAAGGTAAGTTTTAATTATAAATACAAACAGAGCAATATTAACCACATTAAATACATTATTCTATGGTTGAATTATAAAAATATCCAGAAATACAACTTTAACAATAGAGTCCTGTTTTATTATATTTACAATCAGGACAATAGTTCGGACATTAATAACAATGACCATCAAAAAATGTAAAATTTTCAAAACATTTTTAACATTAAAATTAGGAATCACAATTAAGACAGTTTTAATTAATGTTAATGCATTAACCATTAATAACAGAATAACATGTTTTACATGCAAATCTGGATAGGACATTTAATTAATAGTTTTCAATAAAATTAAAATTAGTAGATGTTTATTCCAAGCATCCTTAACAAAGTTCTACATTTGGTTGTTCATAAATATTTAGTTAATTGATCAAATAGTATTGGTAATCAATTTAGTTGCGTTATATTTCTAAAAAAACATAATCACTTTTATCTTATAATGGTTAAAAGTAGTCACTTTTACAAATTGGATTTAAATACCAATTTTTAGGATCTGCTATACATTCAACACAATTCAAACTCCAAGGAGTATATTATCCAGGACATGGTAAACAATAATATTTGCCTAAAAGTTATACTATAAATTCTCCTAATTTACAATTTGTTGTATCTAAATATTTAGCTTCTTATATCTCTATTTTAACTAATGATGCAATAGCTATTGTTTTAAATAATAAATAATTACATTAACATCCTTTTTCTTTATTATCAATAAATCCCTATTAACATTTACATTCTCCTTTGTTCAAAGTTCTTGCTGAATTATCACATTCAAGACATTAGCTTTATTCAGGTCCAAAACAGTTTTTACAACTATAATGACAAACTAATGATAATATCAATTATTTACATCTAGTTTTAGGAGTATCTGCGCTGTAGCAATAGTAAATAGTTAAATTACGAATTTCTCCTCTAAAATTTTTATTAAATTTATCTCCACCAATTGTAAAATGCAAAGAGGATTTTTCAAAATGATTTTATCTCATTTTAAAAGTTTTCGTTTATTGATTTGAACCGAAATAAATTTACAATTTAATATTATTTAATTCATTAATTCCTTCTTAATATACAAACCAATGCCAAAATGTTATAGCTTATTAATAATATTATCCTCTTATTACCCATGAATCACTATCAAGAGATTAATAATTTGATAATGGTTTCAATGGATCATTATGATAAGTTGTAAAAGTAAATCCATTTTATTCATTATTTTAAGTACTTTATAGATATTCCCAATATATAGCTTTATCTCCTTAATATAAATCATTAAAATATGTCTTTCTTAAGCTAGCTCTCATTAAAACTGATGATACTGTTGATAACTAATCATATCTATTTATATTTTACATTTTCTAACTCTTATAATTTCACCCAACCATAAATCATAAACTTTTAATCTAAATAAGATACTGATATTTTCTCTTATTCACTCAAAAATTATTTTCCTAATACTAATTCTCTTATTATTGCATTTGTACAATATTATTTTTTACAATTAGCATCTTCAATATTTGCTAAAAAAGTTGGGATATCCTCATAAAAATTAGAATACCCAATTCTTAAATCCATATCTGTTATTTCCCCTGAAAATAAACTCAAATTAATCTATTCTTCCAATAATATTGAAATCTAATATTTTAATTATTATGTTCCACCCAATTAATATATTTTTAATCCATCATTTTCAATCTAAAAAGGTCCTCCTGAAATCATCTAAACATTTTCTCGATCCTCATTAATATAAAGAAATATATTATAAATTTAAGATGTCTATGAATAACAAAAATAGAAAAAAGTCCAATTGTCTTTAATTAATTCTTAATCAACTTTCAATTCTCTTATCTCAATATTATTGTTCTAATAAATGAATAACTAATGATATATATATAACTCCTCTCTATCTAAAACTATAAAATAAACTAATTAATTCTTTTTTTCAAAACTTTCTGATAGTACATGCATTTTAATTGTTTTCAATTTTAAATCCTCGATTGCCTCATATTTAGACAAATATTTTGTCCATACTCCCCAAGAATAATCTTTATTAACTTCATCAGAAAGATCTTAAAATATCATTCTTGGATCATTTTCAGCAGATGTTATTATGTCAAAGACATCGCAAGATGATTTTGCAATCTTCAAGCTTGCATAATATAAAGAAACTTTACTTGCATGACAATATGCTTAGTATCAAAATAGAAAACATTTAATATATTCAAAAAATTATGATAATGATTTTATATTTATAATTAAAAAAACCCCTAAATTACGTAAATTAACAATTCTCTATTTTAATTTCAATTTTAATGTATTAAAAATTTATTAGCTTTATTTGGATATTATTTTCAGCAAATACATTAATTATACTTTGAAATACTATATTTATATATTTTTTTTTTCATATCATTAATATTTGAAAAAGCTTAAATTTTTATAAGGCAATTCTCTTATTTTTATTAATCCTTAAATAACTATTTTACTAATTATTTTATTTACCAAATATTGTTATCTACGTTAAATTTCAAATAAGTTATGAGTTTTCAAAAATTAGTAAAAGGCCATATTAAAATTGAATTTCTGCTAATTTTTATTGAGGAAATTGATTTTTTCTAGAGAACTGCTTGATTCAAAAATGGCTCGGTACTTTCTAATTATTTTCTATATTTTATAATAAAATTTAATATAAATTTCTACAAATAACACATCTTAAGATAATAGTTTATTTAAATGGCTTGTTGATATGTATGTATTTCTCTATTTAGTTTTGATATTATCTTTATTTAACTCAAAATACCAAAAAGTCAAATCTATTACATTTTAATAGTAAAATCATCTATCATAGACATAATAGTTATTTACAAATTTTATCTATTTCAAAGAAATTTCCGACAGAACTTATGATCTCATTCTAAATATTTAAAAAATACAAATAATATATATAGTTTTAAATATGTCTTTCAAATAATCATTTATTTATTTGAGAGCTTTAAGAAAATAAATTCTTAATCAAAATCTTGAATAGATAATATAATGACTTCAAATGGTGAAAATTTTTAAATAATAATGCAAAGTGCATTTCTTTGATCAAAATAATTAGCAAATGCCTAGACTGAAATATGTCATTGTTAATTTAACTTTTTAGATTTTACTCAATATAAAATAATATTCCTATCATTTCCTATAAAGAATTTAAATATAATCGACTGCCATATAAATACATTGTAATAAAAAATTGTATTCTATAAATGAAATTAATAAGGTATTAAAAATAATTATAAAAATGTTCATTATTCTGTATATATTCTAACTTGTATCTATTTTGATATTTTATCCCATGTAATTAAATAATCTCCATTAATAGTCATACTTCCAAAGATATCAGTTGTTTCAAATAGAATTGATTATTCAAGTATAAAATCTCCATCTTATTTTTTTCTTATTAAATTAATATATTCACCATTCCTATTTACAAGGAGACATTTTTAATTTATATATTATAAAGGAAATAAACTAATATCCCCTGATGCTTATCCACATTTAACAGCAATATCCTTAGTCTTTTCGAATTATTTATTAACACTATTCAATTCAAAAACACACATTTATTCCTTACCAATTTCTTAAAATGTAAAAATATGATTATCTATAAAGCATATACGATTCCCATATTATTCAAGTGTTATTTTCTGTTTTATAATCCATTAATTATTTTATTCTAGTTTTTCAAATATTAATATCTAATAATCAATGCTACAAGATATCAATATATTTTATTATTAATTTAAACTTAATCCACGAACAGAATTAGAATGATCTTTAATTGTTTATTAACAATGCCATTAATTTTATTTGTTCCAAATTTTAATAGATTTATCACTACTACCAGATATAAATAGATCATCATTATTATTTACAACTAAACAAAAAATTGATCCACTATGTTCATTTAATATCTATTTTAAAATCCATTAGTTATTTGCTTATTTAACCCATATAATAATTGAAAAATCTTAACTTCCTGATATAAAATAATTTGATTGTTTCATAAAATTTAATGTGTTTATCCAATTCTAATGTCCACTAAGAATTTAAATTTATTTTAATTATCCTTAGTTAAATTCGAACACTTTGATCTTCGATTCACATGCCGCTACTAAAGTTGAACAATCTTTATCAATTGCAATAGCATGACACCATTCATTTTATGAAATTGAATGTTTTTCCATTAATTAATATTTGAAGGGTATTATGCTTTATGAAGATGATCCAGATGTAATTGCTAATTATTTATTTATTGGTTATTATGACTCTAAAAATTACTACTCATATTACCTTACCATTTCTCTTTATAAATTTTCTAAATGCCTCTTAATCATAAACTTCTATTATTCCATTTCTTATTTTAATAACTATGAAAATTATGTAATTTTTTAATATTGTGCATATTTTATATATTATTCCTTAAGCAATACTTAAGTCTTTATTTTAATTTCGATTACTTATAATAATTAAGGAGATAAGTCTTGATGGAATTTTATATTTTCAGAATTTATTTAAGGCATTTCTATAAAAAATGTAGGTTATTATGTTTAAAGAGATGTTTGTGATTTGATATCAATAAAATCAAAAGAATCACTAAGTACTGAGTCTAAATAAGTATCAATTTTATTGTATGATGTCTATAAATTGTTTAACATTAATTAATTTACTTCAATTTAATCTTATATATCTTGAAAGCATTCTTTGATTTTTGTTTTAGAATTAACACTAGAAAAAGTTTATTCGTGCATTTTAACAATACTTTATAATTAAATTAATGGTAAAAATAATAATTATTATTTAATATATAAATAAAGTTTAGAATACTTTAATATTTTTTGAAGAATCAATTAGTTTGGAAGATACAAATAAAAGATGATGGATACTATCTATTTTTTATCTTATCACATCATGAATATGAAAAATCTTTAGAAATTTCAGAACTTTTTATTTTTCAGATTTTCATGATTAAAATTTTAGCTCACCCAACAGAAGATTATCAAAATTTTCTTAATAGTTAAAAAAAGTCTAATCGAATATATATTTGAATCATGAATTATTTTTTTTGCAATAGCTTTTTATTGAAAAAATCCACCTATCAATTTTTTAATTATAATTCTTCTAATCAGCATAGATACTTTGAGTTTACCAAACTGTTCTCTGATAAAATAAATGACATAGCTTGTGTTAATGAAAACAAATATAGTATATCTGGATTTACTAAATAGAATTATTTTTTTGAGTATCTCCTTACGAAGAGATTTCTGTTTTCAAACTCCGATAACAGAAAATAGATTCTATTACATATATTTAACCAAATTCTTTCTTTTTTTAATAAAATTATGATGACAATTAGTAATAGTTATTTGATGATTAGAAATGTGATATTTCTAATGAACAGGAAAAGATTAGTAAAGAATCTATATATAGGCTTAATACAATTTATATAGAACTTCCTTAATAATTAGGATAATTAACCCTTTTATGAAATTGGCTATACATATGTAATTTAAATAAAAAGCTATAATAAGACTCAAATTCTTCTTATCTAATTTCCCTTATATAATCTACCTAATTTCTTCCCAAATTGTATGTCTTTCTATACAAACAAATTCCAGCCTTTTTACATTTTTTTATTTTTTATATATCATTCCTCTTTAATAAAAATATTTAATTTAGGATATGCTAAACCTACAATAAATTAAAACTAATATATGAAGTTATTATTTAAGTTTGCCTATTAATTCTATAAAAATTTATATTTTTAATCATTTTTTTTAATAGAATTATAAAAAGATATTATAAATGGCTGATGTTTACCATGAAGTAGAGAGGATTTAAATTATCTAAAGTCATAATACATAAATTGCCTATTGTATATTTGTATATTATTTTAGATGAGAAATATTATGTGAATTATTCATAGGAATAATATGAAACAGCCAGCAGTCCTACTGTGATAAAATTTCTTTGTAAAGTCTTAGGCATCTTAGCATTAATCTTGACATTTATTTATTCATTTATTTTGATTAGTTTTGCTTGGAGGTAATTTCGTAATTTATTCTTTGATCATGAAAATAAAGAAACCAAAGTATTATATTATATTTTCTTGTTTACCTCTTTTATTATTGGAATAATATGTTATTGCTCAAAATCTATAAGAATTGTAATAATTTAACTATTTTAGAAACCTTTTAACTACATTGTTTTTATTGGTTTCACAATATCCATATCAATTGTTATCGGAATGCCTATTGGCTATGCCTTATCGATTGAAGAAAATGAAGCAGTAGATGAAACAAAAGTATATGCTTGCGTAGGAATGTTGTCTTTCTTCACATATGCTAGTATTTTTGCTTTTTATTTAAATGTGAAGAAATAGAGAGACGAACTAGCATTTGGAAGTAAGAAATAAATATATATATATTAAAAGACTCTTATTTAATTATAAGTATAGCCTAAATTGTTGTAGCAGGGATATTATTTCTTGTAGCACATGAAGAATATAGTACTGTAATTTGGGTTATTTTAATCATCATGAACTTTTAATTTATAATATTGATATTAGAGTTAATCTCAATAATGAATGGGAAAGTAAATTGATTACATATCATTTAAGCATTAACTTAACACAAAAGACTATTGGATTGCAGCACTGCTGCTTTTGATTGGAATAACTATTTTATCATTTATCCTCTGTTTGCTTTTGTTGTTTTATATATTGTCAATATTGTGTAGCAATGAAGGATGATGAATTAAACAATTTAAATTTTAAATATTTTTAGTTTTGTTCTATTTATAAAAATCACAAATTTATATAGGAAAGAGGCCAAATTTCATTTATAATCATTTATTAATGAGGCTTGGTTAAATCTAAAAAGTTTATATCAATTATTAAGTTCTATGTATAGCAATTCTGAAGTTTTTTTTTTATTTTTATGAATATGTCTGATCATAACCATTTTCAAAAGTAACACCTTTTTTTGATATATGAACTGTTCTTACATAGTATTGATTTATTGATTAATTTCGAAACATCACATGATTTGAATTAAAAAGAAAACCATAAGATTTGGATCAGAAATGATTGATTAAGAAATCTAAAAATGTTTTAAAAAGGCAGATTTTGATGATTATTTTTATCAATACAAAAATATATAAACAAAAGGTATGTATTAGAATTATTAAGTTGAAAAATACTAAAACTTTTTATTTTTATTGGATGTTTTTATTATAATTATTATTATTAATTATTTCTAAATTAGACATAAAATTAGGTATTTCAGAATCTAATTCATTAATAAAATGTTGAAAAAAGAAAGTTTATACTATTATACAGAATTTCTGATATTAAGAAAGAAAGTTTACGTAAATAAGATTGAAAAGTAAATAGCCTGAATACTTGAAACTTAAATTTCAATGAATAATTTTTCTAATTACATCATCAAAACCTGGTTGATAAATTTTTGATTTTCAGAATCAAAATAAATTTGGTAAGAGTTTAAGAAAGGAAATTTTTATGCATTAGATAAGACAATTTTTAGTTATATTTATTAAGTATAAAATATTAACAAACTTTAATTGTAAAATATATGATCAAAGAAATGAAAATTATTTATAGAACTTATGTTCAAATTAGATAAAATTCAATATTCAGTTACAGCTGATCAATTTAAAGATAGATAATTAATTAGACATTCTTAAAATCAGAACTGAATGATATTCATCTAGTCCTAGAAGTTAAATATTACAATAAAACCTAACCTATAAATGCAAAAAGTGCTGTAAACACTAAAAAATATTTTTCTTTAAATTTCTTTTTCTCCTCTATAAAGAATGCATGTGTTCTTTAGCAACTCTAAATAGCTTTTTAATTAATTTTGTACCATCCTCCTTAATAATTGTACATCAATTTTAATCCAACAACCCTCAATGAATTATTGTGTTCTGCTTGTTAAAAAAAAACTTTCATGTTCATTAGTTCTTTATATTATGTCACTCCTTTTAGCAATATTTGCATAAGTCTCAAATTTGGATTAATCTCATCTTGCAATATAAAATTAATTAAATTTATCTTTTTTCATTATTTTAGAAAATATCTTAAGTATAATTAATATTTTTTATTTATCTCATTATTATAAAATACTATTATTAATTTACAAAATTTTTAAATTATTTGAATATANTATAAACAAAAGGTATGTATTAGAATTATTAAGTTGAAAAATACTAAAACTTTTTATTTTTATTGGATGTTTTTATTATAATTATTATTATTAATTATTTCTAAATTAGACATAAAATTAGGTATTTCAGAATCTAATTCATTAATAAAATGTTGAAAAAAGAAAGTTTATACTATTATACAGAATTTCTGATATTAAGAAAGAAAGTTTACGTAAATAAGATTGAAAAGTAAATAGCCTGAATACTTGAAACTTAAATTTCAATGAATAATTTTTCTAATTACATCATCAAAACCTGGTTGATAAATTTTTGATTTTCAGAATCAAAATAAATTTGGTAAGAGTTTAAGAAAGGAAATTTTTATGCATTAGATAAGACAATTTTTAGTTATATTTATTAAGTATAAAATATTAACAAACTTTAATTGTAAAATATATGATCAAAGAAATGAAAATTATTTATAGAACTTATGTTCAAATTAGATAAAATTCAATATTCAGTTACAGCTGATCAATTTAAAGATAGATAATTAATTAGACATTCTTAAAATCAGAACTGAATGATATTCATCTAGTCCTAGAAGTTAAATATTACAATAAAACCTAACCTATAAATGCAAAAAGTGCTGTAAACACTAAAAAATATTTTTCTTTAAATTTCTTTTTCTCCTCTATAAAGAATGCATGTGTTCTTTAGCAACTCTAAATAGCTTTTTAATTAATTTTGTACCATCCTCCTTAATAATTGTACATCAATTTTAATCCAACAACCCTCAATGAATTATTGTGTTCTGCTTGTTAAAAAAAAACTTTCATGTTCATTAGTTCTTTATATTATGTCACTCCTTTTAGCAATATTTGCATAAGTCTCAAATTTGGATTAATCTCATCTTGCAATATAAAATTAATTAAATTTATCTTTTTTCATTATTTTAGAAAATATCTTAAGTATTGCTTATAAATTGTGATTGACCTTATTATAATTCTTTTAGTTCTTGATTTAAATTTTCAAATATTATTCGAGTGTTTTAAAATAAATATAATATATGAACAATAGAAAATATTAATATTCAATTACACCTCTTATAATATTTAAAAACATTTTAAACATTCTAAAATTATGTAGAATTAGATTTTTCTTTTCAAATTAATTGATAACTATTGAAATTATCTATATTAAATATTGTAATATAGTATTACCAAAAATCTCTAAATAATTTAATTTTGGATCATTAAAACTTAATTGATTGATATGGTTGTTTTATCAATTCTTTTAATTAACATTGAATTAGGAAATAGAGAGTTTTTTATTAATACTTTATTAAATAATAATTTTGATTCAACATTTTGATTAATTAAATCTATGATTAATGAATTATAAAATTGGCAAGAATTAATGGCAAAATTATTAATTATAATGTTTCTTCTAGTGTTTAAAAATAGAAATAATGTTGAAATAATAAATATACAATTCTAAAGTTAAAAATTATTAATAATGATATCATCCCCCTCCTGTTCAGTGCATGTAATATTAAAAAGCACTGAGTTTAAAATACTTAAGTCTCAGATTTCTAAGTTTTATATATAAAAATTGAGAAATTTCTCTGCTTTGAAGGATATTAATGATGGATAATTTGTAATGGAATAGAAATTAGTATCTAGAATTTTTAAATCAATTGAAGAACCCCCACTTCCTAATATTTAAACTAACTATTTTTTTATTTCATATTTAAGCTGGCTAAGTATAATTGAATCAAATTATAAAATTAATAGTCGCGCAATATTAAAGAATAAAGATTGCCTTAAATTTTCAATTTTGTAAATTACATTGCAAAGATATTTTCTTTAAAATAATTCTTAATAATTAAATCACAATTATAATAAACACAATTTTCCTCGAACTAAAACTAAATTACTTATGTAAGGGGCAATTTCATTAAAATATTAATAGCTATATTTTTTTCCCTAAAAATAATCCAAATCATCAAATAAAGTCAATGATGTGCAATCTTAAACATAAATATTTTCAAAATTGTAGCTTAATGCAATGAAGGATTTATTTTTGAATTTGAAACAGGAAAATGTATTGAAAAGAAACCATCTTAAGAAAATTGTTTAAGATCATATATTAATTTTAAAAATGAAGAAATTTGCACTTTATTTGCAATTGCTGATTTCAGTATTGCTTTTGAAATCATAAATTGTCAAAATCTCATTCTTAAATGTAAATAATGTATTAAAACCTTTTAATCAAATTTTTTCTTTGTGAAGATCGTTATTAATCTTCTTCAAAAACAGGAATTTGTTTATTGTGTGGTCTTGAATACGTAAAATAATGTTTTGAAGATAATTATTAAGAATCTTGGAAATGGTTAGCTTAAGGTTTCATAACTAAATATTTACCAACCTCTTATATTCCTGATCGTTATGTACTAACACAAATTTTAAGAGTTTTCTCTTAGTCTCTAATTCTAATAAACAAACTAAATAATGACTTCATTCATTTGTTAAAAAATACTATTGTTTTAGCAAATGCTATTTAAAATATTGTGATTTAAGACTTCTGCTACTTAAATGATAATTAATTAAATTACATTATTCTCTGAAATATTAAAAATCATAATTTAAAGATTTGTTTTTATAGATAGACATAACTATTATTAGGTTCATAAATAATTTAAATATTAAAATTTTTTAAATTCTCTTAGAATATATTGAAATACTTCTACCATCTTTGTTAATGGGGAATCAACATTAGACGATTTTGATTAAGCCATTTTTTTAATATGAAATTTAAACTAGAATGGCAATAGAATTTAGAAATAACATATTATTATATTTAGAATTCATTAAAAACAGTTAATTATAAATATAAAATATTTTTAATTTATCAATTATGAACTCATTTTAGGTGAGTTTTTTCAGATAAACAATCGTCCTTATCCCTCCAAAATAACATCATAACATTAATTATATAATAAGAATGGCTTATTCAATCCTTCAAATCAGCATAAGTTTATGTCTTAATATAATATGAACGACTAACTCCAGAACTAGTCAAATATAAAGTTAAAAACCTTAAATAAGAGTAATCTAACATAGCTCAAAAGTGGAAATTTTTAAGAAATGAAATTAGAAGTATGAAAAGATACTAATTAATTATGAAAGAAGAGATCTAATTATTGAATTACTAATAGCTTTGTACCTATGAAAAAAATAATATAGTATTCAAATTCCATGAAACGTATACTACTTTATAAATATTCTTCGACGATAATATTGACTCATTTAAATTATAAAGGCAAGTAGATAATTAAGAGATTTAAAACAGAAAAGAAGGTAAGTGGAGGAAATATCAATAACTCATCTTTAACTCTTATATAATTTAATTCAAGCTTATTTTTAAGAATGGAAGACAAAACTTAACTTTTTGGCAAGCCTAACAGAGAATCTATAAGGCAGATAAAAATAGTAAAAAATACAAAATAGACTACCCTTATATAATTTAAAATAAAAAAATTAGAATAAAAATGACTACTTAAGAAATAAATAATTATATTAATAATCTTAATACTGTAAATAATAAAGAAATCAATAGTGTATTTGAATAAAATATAGTCGGAAAATCATTACTTTCCTAATAATTAGTTTTATTAATCTTAATACAAAAATATTGTTGATGTAGATAGGGTAAATCAATAAAAAAACTAACGAAAAATAAGAACTTAAAAAAAAAAATAGTTATAAAGAGGTAAATTTGCCATCGTTAAACCAAATGAAAAAGTTATAGAAGAATAATAACAGAAACAACAAATCACAAAGATGCTCTCAGTTATAAAAATGGTAGAGCTCTGAATATTGATTCTGCTCAAGCATGAATATGACATGTTTTTTTCTTTTAATTGAACTTGAATGTTTAAAAGATGATTTCTTATTTCTTATTAGATAATTTATTATCTTTTCCTTCCTTTATTCAAAATACGAAATTAAAATATGATATGCATGTACTTGAAAAGATCGATTAATTATTAATTAATTTTAATTTTTTTTAGTTTTTTATCTGATTAAATTTCTTCTACTATGATAAAGAGGATAACTTGCTTATTTCTTAGTTATGTTACTCAATATTAATCACTTTTTCTGAGAAAAATCCTAAAAAGTATAAATATTCTTAGATTATTTATATATTAAATAATTTATCATATGAGTATAATAATTTTTTCTTAAAAGTTGTAACATACCCTATATTTCTGATTTGAATTTTTTTCTATTTTAAACGCTAATTGATATTCGTCATTACTTTTTGTTAGGTCTTAATTAGATTTAGGGCACGGATTCATTAGTTAGTAATGAATAAAAAATGTTGAAAAATTAATTATTTTGCTTTTGATTATTTTTATTAAACAAAAATACTTTAAAAAAAAACACATGAAAGCAGCATAAGATCCTATAATTAAAGTTTTAAATACTTAATAAAGGCCTAAAAAGCTTAAATTAGATATCAATTTTAAATGCTATTGTGAATTAGGAGAAAACATAATTTGATTACGTAATTTGGTTAGCCTTTAAATATAAATTTTTTATCACAAATAATCCTTATTTAATGATTACAAATAATTAATTCAAAATCATGCTAACAGTCCTCATTTCTTTTGTAAGAGCAAACTGGAGACTAATAGACTTAAGTTTTACCGATAAGTAAATTTCTCAGAATTAATGGAAAACAAGTGAATGTTGCCCAGGTTATTCTGGTAATTATGGGTATTCTAGTTTTTCTTTGAATGACAGTATTGAGAAAAATGTTTGTAGTTCAAATCAGTTAGAATATGTGAGATTGACTAAATAGAAGAGATATTTAGAGAAATCTTTCAGGTATAAAAGTTATCAAGTATAAATAATTTTTGATGCATTTTTTGATGGAGCTATAAGTCAGAATTCTGAATTAAGCGTAACATATGATAGTAACAGAGGTTCAAATGACATGCAACTCTATATAAAAGATTATGATTAAAGTGATTTAATCTAAGATAGTCGTCTAACCTGTCATAGTAGCCTATCAAAATTTCAATTAGAAACGATTGTAAGTAATTCTGTTTCATCAAACTCTAATAATTTTTCAATATAAATTTGTTTTGATCCTTATGATCATAGATGTAGAGATGGTTGTGATTGGGATCATTAATATGGTGATCCTAATTGCAATGATGATTATATATAAATCGGAATTAGAAACTTGTTGGTATATATTAAAGCTTGTCATCCAACTTGTTTAACTTGTGATGGTCCTACTGAATCAGATTGTTTAAGTTGTTATGATAATTAAAGTGTATAAAATGGAGAATGTAAATGCATTGATTCATAATAATTCTCAGAAACTTTTATAGGTTGTAGATAAGAATGTAATCGAGATGATTCTATAGCTCGTGATGATAAAATTTGTGTAGAAGACACTCGAATAAAATCAAAGTTTACACTATTTTAAGATGATGGGATTCCTCAATAAGATCAAAGATATTTGCCATTAATATTTGGAAATGATGAATTTTATCCTAAAAACACTGATTTAGTATTTGAAAATTGTAATGGAAAAAGTTTTATAGGAAAACTTTAATATAGTGAAGGAATGGTTTATTAAATGAGTTTAGAAAATTAAGTCAAATTTATTAGAATTCGTATAACGTTTTATTTGTTTAATTTTCAATAGACAAGTGAAATTTAAATTTTACACAATAATCAATTACAATCTAAAATTATAAAAAATGCATCAGGTTTTTAAGTTGAAAATTTATTAAAAATTTATGAAAAAGCTGATAGTTGTAGCTCTAGTTACACTTTGTTAAGAGCAGAGATGACATTTTAACTTTTTAATTCTAATCCAACCATTTATATTTAAGGATAACTTCAATAAGAAAGCGAATCTTGGGGAATGAGAAATATTACTATTGACACTGGTTTTTGTTAAGAAAATTGTTTAATTTGCTCTGGTTTTTCTACTTGTTCGTAATGTGATTCAGGATATAATTTATATAAAAATTAATGTGTTCAAACTTGTCCCATTTATTCATCAAATTGTATAGATTATGAAGATATAATTCCATGTAAAATTTAATACAATATATATATTTTAGATTCAAGATACTTAGCCAAAGGATTTTATAATTTAAACATGACTTATGATGAAATAGTAAGCTTCTATGATTAAACCACAGATCCATCTTTTAGTTTATCAACCAAATAAAAATTTTCATTTTTAAATAATAAAATTGTATTAGGGGGTTTATTGGTTTGGAATGATGGATCCTATAAAAAGACATGGAATATCTAAAAACCTCATTATGCCGTATCGATATATTTTAATTTAACTTATGGTGATGGATATACTGGATCTTTTAAATATAAGGTTGGTTTGTCTAGTAATACATATTCAACATCATTTAATAATCCTGGAGGTGGATCAAATTTAATTGGTCGTACTGGTCTTGAAAGCACTCGTTATTTTAATGTAAGTTTAACTAATTTTTATGATAACAGTTTATATGTTGAATTTTTATGTGATGCTGCATCTACAAATATAACAAAAGAATTCTGTGCAATATCAGATTATTTCATTGTTGTTCATTATGTATTATTATTAATTTATTTTAGTGTCCTCCTTTTTGTTTGGGTTGCACAAGTTTAACTACATGCAATGGAGGTTATTCTGGTCCTAATTGTGCAATTACCTAATATTTGGATTTTAATTCTATAACTCAAGTTTATAATTGTAAGGATTGTACATAGCCAGGATGTCATACATGTATTAGTTTAAATGAATGTACTTAATGTAAAAATAATAAATTTTAATTATTAAATGGAATATGCTTGTGTAATCCATTCACATTTTTATAAGGAGATGATTGCATCAAATGCAATAAATACTGTGAAAATTGTTATGGTAGTTCTAACAACAATTGTTTAACATGCGTTTAAGATCATCATAGGGGAATCAAAAGACATCAATGCTTATGTCTACCTGGATATTATGATGATGGAATTAATTTACCATGTCTTCCACTTTGTGGTGATTTAATAGTAGTAGAACAAGAAGATTGTGATGATGGTAATAATAATCCATTTGATGGTTGTCATAATTGTAAATTTGCTTGTAATTTTGCATGTGATATTTGCTTAAATGGAAAATGTTATTAATGTAAAAATGGATATGAAGTACATAATAATGATTGTCGGTCTCTTTGTTAAGGAAATTAGTTAACATTACTTTAATAATGTACAGAAAACTCAAGAAATTGTGTTAATTGCTAATATGAATGTTCTTTAAACTGTGTTGATTGTCGTTTTGGAAAATGTTCTCTATGTGATGAACATCGAGGATGGTACGCTTAAATAGATGGAACCTGTAATTCTATTTGTGGAGATGGAATAGTTACTAGTCTAACTGAAATGTGTGATGATGGAAATACTAATTAATAAGATGGATGTAGTTATTGTAGATTCTCTTGTGATACATTTTGTTAAACTTGTATTAACTCTTTATGTGTAACTTGTTAAAATGGTTATTATCTAATAGAGAATAAATGTGTTCCAATTTGTTAAGATGGATAATTAGTGTTTCCTGAATAATGTGAAGATGGAAATATAGCACCTTTTGATGGTTGTTTCAATTGTAAATTTTAATGTTCAGAGTATTGTATAGATTGTCAATTTGGTATATGTTAAAAATGTAATGAAGCAATTGGTTGGTACCTACAAAATGATGGATCATGCTAAAGTATTTGTGGAGACAATATTCTTGTTTTACAAAATGAAGAATGTGATAATAATACTATTAGAAGTGTATGTAATTAATGTTAAATAACTTGCGATAAGAACTGTTCAAATTGCAATAAGGGAATCTGTATTAAATGTATTGAAGGATATAAATTGGAGTAATCAATCTAGAAATGTATTAAAGTGTGTTAAAATGGTATTATTGTAAAATAAGAAAGTACATGTGAAGATGGAAATAATCTATTAAATGATGGCTGCTATTAATGTTAATTAAGTTGTTAACAATCTTGTACTTTATGTAGTAAAATTGGATGTTTAGAATGTAACACTACTGGGTGGGTATTGAATTAATTGTACAATAAATGTGAAACTGTTTGTGGAGATGGTATTACTGTATAAAATTATGAAGAATGTGATGATTTGACTGATTAGAATTGTTTCAGATGTAAATTTGATTGTTAAGACTCTTGTTTAATTTGCTATAAGGGTAACTGCTTAAAATGCAAATTAGGGTGGTTTTTAAATTTAGATTAGAAATGCTATTCATCAACAGGAGATTCTTAAATTGTTGGAGATGAACAATGTGATGATAAAAATTCACTTATGTATGATGGTTGTTATCTTTCAAAATATTAGTGTTAATAATAATGTAATCATTGTGAATTTGGAAAATGTATCTAATGTTTATAAGGATATTAGAATCTAGATGGTAAATGTTATGAAATCTTAAATGATGGGTAGATTTTAGGGAACGAACAATGTGATGATCAGAATTTAATAGCAGAAGATGGTTGTTTTAATGGTTAATTTGATTGTCC
Source organism: Paramecium sonneborni (assembly GCA_905182985.1). Lineage (NCBI taxonomy): Eukaryota > Ciliophora > Oligohymenophorea > Peniculida > Parameciidae > Paramecium > Paramecium sonneborni. Next base: position 15,191 of record CAJJDN010000161.1, on the reverse strand, counting down.
TGAAGATTGTGAGTAATGTTATTAAGGATAATGTTTATTATGTAATAAAGAATCTACTTAGCTTAATACTCTAAATAATTAATGTATATCATTATGTGGAAATGGATAATTATCACATAATGAATAATGCGACGATGCTAACAACATTCCATATGATGGTTGCTTTTTATGTGAATTTTCATGCAATTATTATTGTCAAACTTGCCATTTAGGTGTATGTTCTTAATGTTAAATGGGTTATTAATTAGATTAATCTAAAAATATATGTTAAAGTATATGTGGCGACGGAATTGTTACACATGATGAATAATGTGATGATGGCAATTTATTATAATATTAAGAATGTGTTAATTGTAAATTAATATGTTAAGAATAATGTATTAATTGTGTTGATGGTCAATGCTTTGAATGTGTTTCAATAGGTTGGTAATTAAACTTGATTGATATGAATTGTTAGCCTATTTGTGGTGATTTATTAATTGTAGGAGATGAATAATGTGACGATGGAAATGACATAAATGATGATGGTTGTATAGATTGTTATTTTTAATGTTAAGAATAATGCACTCTTTGTGAAAAAGGTGAGTGTAGAGAATGCAATACTGAAGGATGGTAATTAAATATTAATAGATGTACAACAATATGTGGAGATAAATTAGTTATAAATAGAGAGGAATGTGACGATGGTAATATAACCCCTCATGATGGATGCTATGAGTGCAAATTTTAATGTTAAGAATAATGCACCGATTGCTTATTAGGAGTTTGTTAAGCTTGTATTAAACCAGGATGGGTTCTTAATTTAAATAATTTATGTGCTACTTTTTGTGGAGATGGTGTTACTATTCAACCATATGAATAATGTGACGATGGTAATATAACACCATATGATGGTTGTCATTATTGTGAATTTTAATGTGAATAACTATGCACATTATGTGAGTTAGGAATTTGTTATGAATGCAATCAATTAGGTTGGATAATATAAAATAATTAATGTACACCTTTTTGTGGTGATGGTCTTGTTGTTGGATATGAATAATGTGATGATATGAATTCTATTGAAAATGATGGATGTTATGAATGTAAATTTATGTGTGATTAATATTGTATTGATTGTGAAGAAGGAATTTGTAAAGAATGTCCAGCAGGAATGCATCTATTTGATCATATTTGTTAACCTAAATGTGGAGATGCATTTAATCTTAAATTATTTGAGTAATGTGATGATGGTAATATAGAAAATGGTGATGGTTGTAATTCAAAGTGTTAAATTGAAAAAGATTGGATTTGTATTAATAACTTAAATACATTTTCTGTTTGCACATATGAAAAGTAACCAGATTTTTCCATAATTTCCCTTACTCCTCATCCTCAAGAATTTAGTGACATCTAAATAGTATTTACTTAATAAGTCAAATTCTCACCAATTATTTAAAATAAATTAAATACACATATTTTAACTAGTCTTCCTGATTTTGAAGATGATGATTATAAAATTGAATTTAAAAAAGAAATTGAAATTATCTATGACTAAGTCATAGATTTAGTTCTTGAATATAGGGTCACATTTCTATCTCCTCTTGAAAATCCTGTATTTTAAATAGAATTTATTGATAATCCTATCTTATCTGAATTTAATCAAACTCTTTCCAAAAAACAAGCTAGAATTAAGCTTCAAACTCCAATCGTTTTAGCATAAACCCAAATAGATATAGCATCGTAAGCTTCTAGTTTTAATGAAAGAATTATTATTTCACTTATGAGCATATCTTCAATTTGCTTATTGACGGGTTAATCAGATATCTTTTGGAATCTAATGGATCAATTACAATATTTATCATATGTTAAATACATCAATATTCAATTCTCACCAAACCTAAATATATATTTCGAACTATTCAAAATAATAACAATATCCCCTTTAATATCAGCATTAGGCTTTGAAACACTATTCAATTCCTTAGATGGAGAGAAATAATATTTTGTTCAAACTAAAAACAAATTCCTTAAAGATGAAGTTAATGCATACTTCTTTACTAATTTTTAAAGCTTTATATTCTGCATCCTAACTACATACTTAAGTTTCTTTTCTGCATAAATATTGTATTTCTTGCTAAGGAAGATCCAATAAAAAGAGATTGTTTAAATAGGCTTTATTGTTGGAAAATAAATCATAAAAGCTAGATCTCTATTAAAACAAAAGATATCGGAGTTTTATTATAATGCAATTTTAAGAATTCTACTATCAAACTCATATGATATAAGTTTTGCATGTGCCATCCAATTAGCAAATTATCCAACTGAAGATAATCCTGTTCTAATTTTCAATTATTATCTTTCCTTTCTTATGTATTTTGGTATAATTGTTTCGATTCTCTATTTAATTAGAATTTCAAGTGTATTTTCATAGAATACTTCATTCAAAAATAAATCTAAATACAAAGCTGTATTTGATGGAATAAATTAAAATAAAAATATTTGGACTTTTTAATACAACTCAATTTAAATGATTAAGAAGTTAATTTTTATATCTTTCGTAGTATTTCTGTAAGAGAATGGATATATTCAAGTTATAGCTATATCAATTTTATAAACATTTTTCTTGATGCATACTATTCTCAATAAACCTTTAGACAATATAAATGAATATATAAAAATTGTAATTACTGAAACAATCATTATTTTTAATGTATTGTCATTCCTAATATACCATTACAAAATTGAATTAGAACTAAGCTCAGAATCAGTCATTACTCTAGGATGGTTACATATTATTACTTTTTCGTCAATTTTAGCTATAACTTTTATTCTTGACATTTTGTAATAAATTAAGAAGTTAATAAATGTTATCATAAATGCTATTAATAAACCTAAATAGTAATTAGAACCTATATTTTACTGAAGATAACATTTCAAAAATTTGATTCAAATTATATTTATATCAATATTTAATTACTATTTCATTTTTTTATATTCCTTAATTCATTTAATTTTCTTTCTTGAAAATTTTCTAAACTGTAAATTTAAAAATGAAATAATAAAAAAAGAGAAATAAATTATTTAAAAATTGTCAATTTGATTTGAAAATTAATATTCTTTTTATATTCAATATATAATCATTAAATAAAATGATATAAATAAAAAATTCAAGAAATTTATCTTCAAAACAAAAGCTATTTTTAGATATTTTGGGAGATAAATTTCGGTACATTATTTAAGAGCAAATTTCATTTTTTCAATAATTTGAATTTTCAAGTGTTTTCAATGGAATTATATGACTTGAAAAATTTATATTTATTTTACTAAAAAAAATTACACTATTTATAAATTATCAAACTAAATGAAATTTAAATGATTTACTAGAATCAAATCAGGTCTAATGAATATTAATAGTAATATATGATAAAATCTACCATCAATAGAATTATTTAAATTACAAGATTATTTTGTCAAGGTTTTGAAAATTTTATAATAATGGAGATGAAATCAAAGAATCTTAAAATTATATTTCTTCTTCAAACATTTTGAGTGGTCCTATATATATAGTTTTTCTATCTAAAAAAATCTTTAGGAGTGATTAATATGAAAAACTTAAGTATTTTTAAAACAATTAAAACATAAATATAAAAACTACATAATGATTGAAATTCAATTTCTCAGATTTAAACAAAACTATCTTTAAATATACCTTCCTTATATCCATGAGAATATTTTCCACTATATATACATTTGTTCCTTGTATTATAAATTTTATTTACAAAGTAAAATTATGATCTAGATCAATTGAATCTCCATCTTTCAATTCTTCATCATCTAAATGAAAATTTCCTTTATATTATTTCAATTTATAATTACACTTCTTTCCATAAAGTTGGCTATAGTGTATTGTGATGATACAATACCCAATTTCCGACCTTTTTACCATCTTCATAATTTCCTCTAATATTAATAATAAAATTTCTTAAAGTAATTAAATCAATCTTACTTAAATCCTTTATTAACAAATTCACACCAAAAACCATGTCTTTTTCCTTACTAATTATATTAACCTTGCTCTCTTTTAATTATAAAGTCATAAAATACATTATTGTTATTCTCTCCATCTCTCTCTTGATATACCATTAATTAATTTTAATCCCATTTTGATATGATCCTTCATTAAATATTTAAAAGTTTCTTAAATAAATCTCAAATATATATTACTTCCAAAAACCTTCATTAGGTTCAACCCATTAATTATCCTTTAAGCCATTTTAATTATACTCTCCCTATCCACTAATTTATTTAAATTCTTAAATACATAATCTAAAAATTTTCTTTTTCAAGATCTTTAAATAAAATCTCACATGGACCAGATTTAATCCCACATTTATATTATAACTTAAATATTATTTAACGGAATCTTCAATTATAAATTTATTTTACCTACAAAATTCTTCATCTACATCTATCCATTAATTTATTTTTGTACCTTTTTAAAAACTACCTCCTCCTCTAAATAAAATTATTATTCAATACATTTGAATAAAACTTTCATTCTTATAATTTCGAAACAGTATTTCCCATTTTCCTTCTTTAATCCCTTCTTCATAATTACCTCTAAATTAAATTTAACAGATCCTTAAATTGAATATTGTAATACTCACTAAAATTATTCCCTACTTCTATGAAATATCCCTCTTTCTTCCCTTTTTATATAAATCCTTATCCTCTAGATTTTTTTTTGTTATAATTACATTAATTCAAACTCTGAATTAGCTTCAAATGTATCTCGATATTGTATTTTAAATTAGCCTTGTAATCTATTTATAGAATAATTTCCAATAAGAATTAATTAATTAGAGCTATGATGAGTAAAAAATTTTACTTAGAAAAATGCTTAATTAAATCATACCATTAATCTTATTTTAATCCATTTAAATCATATTCACCTCCTCCTTAATAATTACAATATCTCAAATTAATCATTTTCACTATATCTATATTTTGTTATCCACTTGTTAATCTTTTTATCCATCTAATATTAACCTTCATAAAGGACTTAACAATTTCAAAAGATAAAAATTTAATACTTACTCATTATAATCTTAATGTAATTCTATCCAATTTCCCACTTTCTAACCATAATTTTTGTAATTTCCTCCTGCTCTTATAAATTATTAAGATAAATTACAATATTTAGTTTTATCTTTAAAATGAATTCTTAATCTATTCATATAACCATTCTCCTTATTTTATACCCCAACTATAACTTCCAGAAACTAAAATTTTACAATTTCTTAAATATTATTTTAAATAAACTCTGAAAAATTATTTGATAATTTTATCCATTTTTAAATTTTCACTCCATTTTCATAAAGCCCTCCTCCACTAAAAATTTAAATATATAATTTTAAACAGTCTTTTTAAGCTTGCTTTTTGATTTCTTGTAAAACAAATATCCCATTAACCTTGTTTAATACCACTACAATAAAGTCCAGTATAAATAACTTAGAAATCTCTAAACCTTAAAGTTATATCTACTCTGTAAATTTTTTGCTTAAAGTCTTCCATTAACCTAATTTTTACCCTTCAATGTTATAATTCCCACCACCTCTAAAACATTTCTAAATTTCATACATAATTTTATTATTTCTATTCAAAGGTTCAATCCATAAATAATTCCATTAATCTTATTTTTTGCCATCATTATATTTTCCTTCAAAAACTACAAAAATTTGACTTTATTTTTATAACAATTATTATACGGTCCTATTAATTTGAATAATTTCCTCCAAAACCCCTCTTTTCTTCCATTCTAATTATATATGCCTCCTCCTCTACTGATTGATATTAAAATTACAGTTTGATATTGTCATATGTTATCTTCCATAAACCTTATTTTATCCCTTCTTCATAGAACCCAATTTTAAATATCTAATATAAATTATGTAAAATTACTAGAGCATTCAATTTACAAAAGTTAAAATTATGTTTTATTAATTTATTGCACATAACTGGAAAATTTTTATCATCATATAAATCATTCTTTCCTCTAATATTATTCCTATATAACATACATTGATCTAAAATATTAATCCGATTTTCTGAAACAAATATCTTTGTTAATCACATTTTTATATAATATTTCCCAATTAACGATTTCACTATTGATAACATTTTCAATAATTACAAAATTTCTTTATTTAAGCATCTCCATATTCCTATTTTTTATCCTTTATTATCATAATTTCCTCCTCCTCTAGAATTTAACATTTAAAATACATAATTGTTCATTCTTCACTTGAATACTTTCTGTATAAAATGTCCCATTTATTACATTTTACTCCATTATTATAATCTCCATTATAAATTATTTAACATCTTCTATACAACAAATTAAAGAAATTTAAACTTAGAGAAATTTTTTCCTATTTTAATCCAATTTCCATGTTTTTGACCTTCCTAATATTCACAATTTATATTGAGTTAATTAATTAATATTGGTTTAAAAATCTCATCTAAGTTTTCCCTGAATTTATATTAATATTTATTTATTTTTGTTCCTTTGAAATATTATCCTAAACATATAATTTAACATCCACTAACATTAAAAATAAATTACTCTTCGTCATTATAAATCATTTTAAAATAAGGAAGAAAATCAGGATGTTGGCTAGATAAATATTTTACTTTTACTCAAAAAAATAAAAATCATTTAATTGAACTTAAACACATTCTTAGAATATATTTTAAAATTCTTTGCAATTAGTAATAAGGTTTGAACTAAAAATATTTAAAATTAAACTTATCATTTATTCTTTATATAAATTTTTCTTAAACACGAGTTTAAAGATCGCCCTATTCGCTATTGGTATTTTTCATTTTCTCCTCTTAATTTAATTAAATAAAATTACAGAATTTTTTATATTTTATAATAAAGTTCTTAGAAATTATTAAATTTAGGAATCAATTAAAACAAATTAGTTTGGATCATAATTTAAGCCAATATTCTGAAATTTGCATATTCAGAATAATTAAAATTATTTTTCATCACTTAATAAATTAAAATAATAGATTTTATAATTAAAATATGAAAAACTTAAATGGAAATTCATAATAAAATCAATTGGGCTAGGAGCATCATATTAATTTTATTTGTTTAAATTTAGATATGATAATAGCCTAGATTATGCTCTATTAATGGTCAAAAGATGCATCAATCTCACATAGACTAAGTAAACAATATTAATGGCGTATTGGATGAGATAAATTATTATTCACAGGTTCAATTAGGCATATTAAAATAATTACAGGATTTTTAGATATAATTGTAGAACTATTTAAGTTCATTTGATAATTTGAAACAGTTTTACTAAGTATTTGGTTTTGAATATTTTGATTAATGAAAATATTGAAATTATTGAACAATATGGTTTTAATAAGAATTCACAAAAAGATAATAATAATAATATGAGAAAGACAAATGTTGATCAAATGTTAAATTTATTTTATGAAGCTCGGAAATTGTATTCAAAAAGAGAAAAAGAGGATGCTAAGAAGAAATATTCATAAGCACTTGATTTGAATTAAAATTTTATTATTGCAAGATTAGAAAGAGGTTCAATAATATAATTAAAAAAATAAAGGGAAAATGAATTTTGGCCTTGATTATGAATAAGCGTTATTTGATTTTGAAGAAGTCTTGAAGTAAGACCCTAAAAATATTAAAGCTTTAAAAGGAATCGGTAAATATTTAATATTTGATTTTAAGCAATATCTTTAAAAATGAAAGGCAATTATGAAGAAGCCTTATATTATGCATAAAAAGGTTTAAAAAAAAATTAAACTTCTCCTTAATTAAATTTTCATTTGGGTATGTGAATAATTTAAATGATAGCTGATTGTAATAAGTTTATTGGAAAAAACTAAGAAGCTTTATATTATATTAATAGAGCAATTGAATAAAAAAAAAATAAATATGAAAAAAAACTGAAAGTTTATTATCAAAATAAAGGTAAATTAAATAATAATCATAGCTGAAATTTACTTAGGATTAAATGATTTTGGAAACGCAAAATGTTTTATAGAAGAAGCTCTTAAAATCGACTAGAATTATGAGTCCGCTAGAATTATCGAAAGTATTATTCAATAATTTTATTAAATTTAGAAAGAATTGATGAAAAACAATTAGCTAATATTTCATGAATTTTAATTATTGAAAATTTATTTATAAAATTATATTTTAAATTTTTATTTAATAATTTAAAATGATAGAAAATGATTCAATTGATATCATAAACTTTCAAATTCACACTAATTATCAAATCGAAGAGATAAGAAGTATTTTTGACAATATGAAGTCTGCTGTCTTAGCATAAATTTAATAAATTTAAAATATTCTTGAAGAATGGAATTAAGAGAACAATAATTTTTAAAAAATTCCTAAAGAATAACAATATCAATAAATCAAAAATCATAATATAATTTGGAAAACTAAAATTTCTGGGTCTTTAAACAATATATAAAATTGTAAAGAATATCAATTACTAAAAAATTATCTATAATAGGATCAAGTAAAAAAGGAGGAAGCTTAAATAAAATTAATACAAATTCTTTATTTTCTGGATCTGGAGAAGGTAGAATTAATTTTTGGTAATATAATAATAAAGAAGATTTTATATCAAAGTCTTAATAATTTCATACTGGAGAGATAAATTGTATGATATTAAATAAAGAAGAGAATTTACTTGTTAGTGGAAATTCAGAATAATTAATAATTATATGGAAAGTTAATTGTTAATCTTATGAGTTTGAAAAGATTAAAACAATTCAAGCTGACACTTAAGTTGAAGGTTTAGCTTTAAGTCCATCTGAAACAATTTTAGCATATACTGGTAAGAATAAATAAATAATAAATGGTCTATCAAAACATAAGCTATTAAAATAACTAATGAATTAGGATCAAGAATTAGTTTTTTAAATGATACTTGTTTCATATGGGTTACTGGAGAAAAACTAGGTTTAGATTCTATATGTATATTTGAATAATAAAATCATTAATTTTTGGAGCAAGAAACAAAGATAAAATTAAATGAAAATAAATAACAATCGGATTTTCATTTATTTGATATAATATAAAATAGAGAAAAAAATATCCTAATCATCAAATAGAAATAAAAAATATTGATTATGAAATAGAATTACCAAGGATAGCTTGAAAAAATTGAAGGAATTGATTGTAAAACAGTAAATACTTGTGGAACTTTAGCTCTTGATGGCAGTTTATTTATATATTTTGATGGAGGGAAATTTTTTATTTATAAACTTTAGCTAAAATGAAACTTTAAAAATGCATTTAAAACAATAATATACATTTATAATAATTTAATTATTAGATTTTATATATTTAATTTTTAGTTTTCTTTTGTAAATTATATGGACAGAAATGAGATAAGGTTTACTTGAAATTTAAAATGAAAATTATTTCATCTATAAATTGATAATAAAAAGCCTGTATATACAAGCAGCCCCTTTTATATGGTTCTTCTAAAATTTCAGTTTTTATATTTGAAATGCCGAATTTTATTTTTATGCCTTAAAGCATCCTGCTTATAGAGAAAAACTATCTTATATAGTTTTTCTCTATAATTTAATTTGACTTATGAGATTGAGAAATAGTGTTAAATTAATTAATTGCTAATTACTTAGTAATAAATTTCTAAATTTATATACTTAAAAAAATCCTCTTCTATTATTTGAAATAAAAGTCGAATTAATTATATTTTTTTGTTCACTTTTTTTTTTATATATATTAAGCTATTTTAACTTTATGAGATATAATTTTAGATAAATTAGTTATTAATTAATTATATTTTAGCAAAATATATTATAATAACTAAGTTCAAAGCTGAATCAGAGTCTTATATTTCATAAAGGAATGATATTTATTATTTTTGAATTATTAATTTTTAATTGTAATTTCTAATTATTATTCTGAAGAAATTAGAATAGCAGGCTCAATTAGTTAATTAATTCCATTAAATTATTCATCCATTTAAATCTATATTTTCTATTATATAGTTACAAATCTACTAATCTCAAAAGCTTAAGTTCAATAATTTTAAAAATTTCTTTTTTTTATGGATTATTTTTAAGATTCCTAATTGTAAAAATCCAAAAAGATGAAAAACAGTACTAAATAGGTAATAATAATCTAACTTTAAAAAATTCTAAATTTTCTAAACAATCAATTGCATTTAAAAGTATTTTGTGTTATCCAAACAAATAATACATTTATTATAATATGATCTGTCAATTTCATCCTTGAAATATATAAATTTAAGCAATATTTTCTGCATGGAATACATTATCCTTAATATAACCTATGCTTTTCTATGCATGTTTTGTATTAGAATAACTCAAAGTTGTATTTAAAATCTAACAATTATTATTTTATAGATTTAAAACTATTTAATTATGATAAGACAATCTTGATCTATTTATGTAATATAATATGATTTGTATCCTGTACATAATATAAATGATGAAATGTTTATATCTAAAGTTTTATAACCCAATATCATTTTCACTTCTTTTTATTAATTCATATTATCCAAATTAACTATATTAGTTACAAATTAATCTTACTTGTTCAGATAATATATTGAATTCTTGATAATATGTATAGTATTGAAAAAAACTATACAATTAAGGTTTTCATAATTTTATAGTAACTTAAATGCTTGATTAGTGTTTTCAATAAATCCACCATTTTTTAATTAAACAAATTCTAGCTTTGAAGATTTTTGGTTGATTAAAATAGTTGATTATCCTTAGATGAATAATTTTTCAATATTAAATTCTTTGATTGATAATAAATTTGAGCATTCAATAAAATTAGAATCTATTAATTTTGAAACAATAAATTACTCCAGAACAATCTAAGAAATACGAAGTGTTTATAATTATAGAAACTCCAATAAGTAATTAATCAATTTTTAATATTTCCTTTATAATTGATGGTAGGATACGTAATGAATTATTAAATTAGCAACCTTATAAGTAAATTTGACTAAATAAAATTTCTATATATTTAGTGTTAATAATCATTAT
>CAJJDN010000160.1:227301-238947 GCA_905182985.1 Paramecium sonneborni | reverse complement strand
AGTGATAAATGCACAACAAACGGATCTAATTGTATAGGAATTACTTTATGTTCAGAAACAAATACTGATGGAGGTTGTGTGACTGGATATGATGGAGCTTGCATTCAATCTGTTCCAGCTTTGAATTCACCCGATCCAAAGGTTTGTAAACCATATACTTCTTGTGCAGATGCTTTCTATATTACTCATAATGATTGTCAAAATGCTAGTTAGAAGTGCACAACAAATGGAACAACTGGCTGTATTGCTTTAGGATCTTGCTAATCATATACTTCATAAGCTGGTTGCTTTTTCAACGACAAAGGAGTTGTTTACACTTCTGGAGCAATTACTTCAACAGGTCTCTGTACTTGGGATACAACATCTACCAGTTGTCGAGATTAATCATGTGCTGATTTAACTGGTACCAATCATTCAACATGTGCTTCTTAATTATCAACATGCACATCAGATGGAACTACTTGTTTATTGAAAGGAGCCTGTTCATCTTACTTAACTTAAACTGCTTGCACAACCGCTGTAGGATCTGATGGAGCTTGCTATTGGGAACTAGCATCTGCTACAAATAATAATACAGCCAAATGTAGATTACTTACATGTGCTGATATTCAAAATGGTACAGCAACTAATGTTTGTTCAGTAGCCTTGTCAACTTGTGTTTCAAATGGTACAAATTGCATTCCAAAAGCTAACTGTTCAACATATACATCAAAGATAGCATGTAATTCAGGTGGTTTAGATGGTATTTGTGTATTCACTTAATCAACTGCGCCTGGAGCTGTTGTTGGTACTGGTACTTGTGCTTTAATGACTTCATGCACAACCGCCAATAATGATTAAACTGCATGCTAAGCTGCCAGAGATAGATGTTCTTGGACATCTGCTTCTGGATCCGGAGCCACTGCTGTATAGAGTAAATGCGCAGCTCACACTTGTGCTACTAATTAAGCTACTAATGGAGCATGCACAAGATTCTAGAATTGGGATAGAAAGACTCAATAAATTTGTACTTTGTCTAATGGAGCATGCAATGCATCAGACCCATCAACATTATCATCCAATGATTGCTTCTTAATTTCTGGATATACATATACTTGGAATGCCTCAACAAGTAAATGTGGAGTTTGCACCGCTGTTGTTGTTCAACCAAATACTTCGAATAATGGTAATACATCTACTCCTGGTAATGAAACAACTACAGAATCTGGTTACATTCTTGGATTATCAACAATTATCTTGGGACTCATTCTCAATTGAGATTGATTTTTAAATTTATATAGGGAAAAATTTATAATAATTTTAAAATTTTATCTTTTTGTTAAATTATTAATTTTTGTTTTTGGAATCAAATATAACATAATAAACAAGGTTTTGACTTTTATCTTATTTTCTAAAAATTTATCAATCTAAATTGATATTGTTTGTTGGCTAGTTATTCAGAGAATACTTTTTTAATAAAAAGATTTATTTTTGTTTGAAAAATGAAGTGGATCATGTTAATTTGTGATTTGAATTTTCAAAAAAAAAATAATTTATTATTTTTAATCACCCAAAATAAACATTAAAATATTTTTTCTTCAAATTTAAAATGGGATTTTTTGTTTACAATTTATAAGAAACAGAATAATTTACTTGTAAATTCTTAGAATATCTTAAAATTGTCACCTAACCGTAACACGATTTTAAAACTATATAGAGACCTTAAATTGATCTATTGTAAATATGCAATAAATCTTTATAAATCATCAAATTATTAAAAGAATCAAATTCAAAAAAACAAATATTTCAAAATTAAGTTCATTTAATAAGTGCTATCAAGTCAAATTCTTAATATATTCAAAGTATACAAACTTAAACTCTTAAAATTCCTTTATCATAGCTTATTACTAAGAATTTAAAGTAGAGTAAAATATTTTTCCCAGATAAAAATTTTATATTGTTGAAATCATCATCTTCTTGTTAGTTTAATCCTGGTATAATATATCTAAATAAGTAATCTAGTTCTATTAACCAAAAAAATGAACTTTTCCTATGAAGAAATAATTATCTTTTAAAGGTATGAGTAAAAAAGGAATTATTGTGTTTGTTTTTATAATATTTTAAATTATAAATATCATATCGAATGATATTTTTAAAACAAATTCCAAGGAATTAATCTTAAATAAAAAAACCCTAAAGATTATGTAAATAGATAAGCTAATTTAATTATAAAATTTAAAATCATTCAAAATAACCAACTAATTTTAATACTAACGAGCAAAATTTGGATTATAAAACTAAAGTATCAATCAATCAATCTGTAAAACATTAACAAATTACTCTTAGAATATTGTAGAAATAAAGAAGTTTTAATAATGCTTTTTGTATAAAAAAAGGTTGAAAAAAAATCATATTAAAAGTTTCTGACCTATATTTAAATGAAATTGTTTTAGCAAATTTTTATTAAAATTATGATTCTTATATAAGAAAAAATTTTGAAGTTATTAAAGATCTAAATATCTTTCTGTCCACCGATTCTTTGAAATTTCAATTCTTTTTCTTAATTCTCTTTTCACATAAACATATTATGCATTCTTTTTTCCAAACAAATGCTTATATTTTATTTCCTTGAATATATTATCATTAAAATTATTTTTCAATGAAGAACAATACACGATTTAATTTATAAATTAATTTTAATAATCACATTTCATTGTTAGGGGATTATGATTATTCTTCATTTCATGTCAAACCCGTAAGAATTCCTTATGTATTGCAATTATAAATCAATTGACATGATCTTCAACCAGTTTTCAATGTATAATTAAGTCTTAAATTGATATGGTTAAGCAAGTATCTATCTCTTTAAACTTTGACTTGTTACAACTGAATAACAACTATTAGTTTTCAGAGGGCTATTTTGATAATAAATATTTGTTTTTAAATCTAATTTAAAGATTCAAATTGCTATTTTTAATTGTTTTTGATGAAATCTGATTACTTTTAATATTTTTTAAGTTCTCTTTTTACTTGTAATTAAAATCCTGGTCTGAAATATTTAATAAATTTCAATAACAAAAAATGAACCTTAAGTGAATAAAGAAGGTTAAAAGACTCATATTTATAAGTGAAAAGGCTGAAATTTTTATGATTTAAAATGAAAATTTTTTTTTGTAAGCAGAGTCAAGATGATAAAATTTTTTTAAAATCCTCGTTTAATTAAAAAATTAAATTGTGGCGTAAAATTTATTATGAGAATTTTTAGTTATTCAATCCCTGCTCTAAGTCAAATGATGGTGGATTAATAAAAAAAATTTTTTTTCAAGGAAATGAGAAGAGAAAATCTGAAAGATTTTTCAGATTTAAAAGAAGGGAAATATCAATACATAGTGAGAACAACTAATTTTTTCTGAAATTTTGAGATATTTAAGAAAGAAAATGTTGTTTAAATTTTTAAGAACCTCTATTTATATTTTTCCCTTAAATTAAATATTTATTTAAAGGTTTTTTTTTTTCAAAAGTTTCAAAAGCTATATACAAAGCATAGCCTAAAAATTCTATGGCATTAATATGTAGCACATAGTCAGAGTATTTCTGCCATATAAGAAACTGGATTTTTAAATTCTACATTCTATATTTTTTCTAAAATGAACTAATCGAATTATTAAATAAATTGATAAGTAAGAATGTAAAAAAAAGAAGTTCTTTGGTAAATCCATCTCATTTCTTTTTTTAATATCAGGTTTCTTTTTTTCAAGAATATTAAGTACCGACACTCCTAAAACACAAATTACTTTATTTCTATTCCCTTAAAAATAATTATAACTAATTATAAATAAGAAATTACTTATTGAATATTAAATTCCTATATTTAGCATTAAATATTAAGTGCTTCAACTTTTTTATGATCATGTCTATTTATTATCTCTCTTCCTTAAATTTTGCTGGTTGCAACTCTTTTTGCAACAATATTAGGTATTTTTCATATAAGAAAGAATCCAAAACTAACCTCTTGCTTAAAACGGGCTAAAATTTGAAGGGAATTGAAAAAAATAACGAGAAATATTAAAATGAGAAAATTTTTATTGTCTTCACTAATGCAATAAAAAATTTCTTAAATTATTTATCTGAAATATAAATAATTTAAAAGCAAAATTAAATATCATTAATATAATTTCATAAACTAATGATGTCACTATAAAAATAAAAATAATAACTTTTCATTTTCTTAAAAATTGCGAGCGAGCTGAAAAAACATTTAATACTTTTAATGAATAATAAATTCATCATACTGTCATTGTTGCTTGCTTTAGCAACAAGTCAATCATATAGCATTACTTAGTGCACATGTGCATAATTATTGTCAGAAGGAGATTGCCAAAAGAATGTTTCTCTTGGATGTTCATGGGATAGTACAAAGAAAACATGTGCAGTATCAACCACCACAGTTGTTCCAACAGTAACATTTGCAGCATATTGTGATACTTTTGCTGAGGCTGATTGTCCAAAAGCAAAACCATGTACTGATTGTGGAACTTATGCAGCATGTGCTTGGATGGATAATAAATGTACATTCTTTACTGGATGTACAGCATTTGCTAAGACAACAGATCCTGAATGTTAAGCAATTAGTAATAGATGTATAACAGATGGAACTCATTGTGTTGAAATTGATGCTTGTAGCACATACAAAAAATAACTTCCATGTCAGAAAAATGCTTCAGGAAGTTTATGCTTTTGGGATACAACAAATAATACTTGTTTAGATGCTAATACATGTGAAAGATTACCAATAACATTTGCTACAGATAAAGAATGTAGAGATATGATATCAACATGTACGACAAAGACTGGAGGAGGATGTGTTGATAGCGGAAATAATTGTAGTGATTAAACATTAGAAATTCAATGCGTTTGGAATAAATTAAGAACAACTGCTTGTTATTGGGATGGAGCTGCCTGTAAAGATAGAATTTGCGATAATGCACCTACAAGCTTAACTACTGATGAGACTTGTAAAACATTCAGAACTGATGGAACATGTACAACAAAACCCAATGGAGGATGTGTTACTAGAACTACTTGTGCTGCTGCCACTATTTTAGCTTCCTGTATTAAAAATAGTTCAGGAGGTGATTGCTATTGGACTGGATAAGCTTGTGTTGATAAAACTTGTTCAAATGCTCCAACTACTATGACAACTAATTCAGCTTGTGCTGGTTTTGTTACAGGATGTATTACTAAAACTGGAGGAGGTTGTATTGCTAATGGTGCTTGTTCTGTTGCAAATCTACCAGCAGCTTGTGTTAAAAATTCATCTAATGTTGATTGTATTTGGGATACTACTTGCAAAGAAAAGACTTGTGCTAATGCTCCAACAACAAATAATACTCATGAATTATGTACATCTTATTTATCAACATGCACTGTTAAATCAGGAGGCGGATGCTAACCTAGAACTTGTCCTAATGCTCCAATTACATTGACTTCTAATGATGCATGTGAAGCTTATTTACCACTAAATAATTGTATTACAAAGACTGGAGGTGGATGTACTAATAATACTACATGTGCAGCTATTACTTTAGAAGCTGCTTGTGTTAAAAATTCAAGTGGATCAACTTGTTTCTGGGATACTGCTAGTTCAAGCTGTAAAGATAAAACATGTGTTAATGCACCATCAACTAACACTACTCATGATTTATGTTAAGCATTCTTAAATACATGTACAGTTAATAAAGCAGGAGCAGGATGTGTAGAAAAAACATGTGAAAATTCATTGACCTTGTCTATTTGTGATAAAGATACTATCAATAGAGCATGTATTTGGAAAGGAAAATGTTATAAAAAATAATGTGTTTTAGCATCATCAGCTACAACTTCACATGCTGATTGTTATACTTATCATCCAACTTGTACTTTGAGTAATACTGGATCTGGATGTGTTCCACTTCCACTGAAATGTGAAGCAATTACTTTAGAAGCTGCTTGTTAAATCAAAGCTAATGGTTAACCATGTGGATGGAATGGATCTTAATGTATTGATAAAGCTTGTTCAACTGCCTCTAAGACATTTACAACTACTTCATAATGTTCAGGTCATTTATCAACTTGTGTTGCTAATAATCCAGTTAATGGAACAATTTAAGGATGTTAAGATTTACCAACCACATGTCCAGCTAGAAAATCCTCTGAAAATTGTGAGATTTCAAGAAGTGGATTCCCAACATGCCTTTGGGTCCCATCAACAACATCCTGTGTAGAAAAATCTTGTTCTACTGCTAGCACTGTTGGAACAACAGGAGCATTATCAGTTGGAGGATTTACATTCTTAGGCTGTTAAAATTATTTAAGCGTTTGTACCGCAACTGATGCTTCAGGTATGTGTACAGCTACATCAAAACCTTGTATTTCAAATAATAATTAAGATGCATGCATAAATAAGCCTCCTAGTTGTTCAGGATTAAATTCTTAAAATTGTTAAATTGGATCAAAAGCAAGTGGGGATTGTTTTTGGAATGGATCTAATTGTGTTGATAGAACATGTGCAAATCTTACAAGCCCATTTTCACATTCAAATTGTAATGGTACTTTTGATCAATGTACAGTGAATAATGGAGGAACTGCTTGTTAACCTTTAGCTCCTGCATGCACATCTTACACAACTTAGGAAAATTGTAAAATAACATCAACCAATAAGAATTGTATTTGGACTGGATTAGCCTGTAGAAGTGCCACTTGTGCAGATGCCCCAGATAACAATTTATTTGATGATGATACAGAATGTAAAAACTATCTTACCCCAAGTGAAACTTGTACTGTTGTTTACAAAGTAGGAGCTCAAGGATGTGTTCCTAAATCAGCAAATTGTACTGACTACATGACATCAGCCTAATGTCATAAAACTACATCAAATTTAACTGCCGTTGATGATTGTGTCTGGATTGTTGATAAATGCTATGCTTTATCAACTTTTGCAACTGGAGCTTGCACAACATTCAAAGGAACTAAAACCATGTGTGAAGGATATAGAGCAGGATGCACAAACGTTGTTGGGGCATTATCATCCGCAAATTGTACATTAAATTGCGCTTTAAAAACAGGTTTAAATTTGACATTTTAAGATTGTCAAGCTGTTGATGTTACATGTTCAGTTTTGAAAGATGGCTCAGGTTGTATTGCAATTTAATCAACTTGTGAAGGATACGCATAAACTGCTGCTAATTGTTTCAGATCAAGTGCCAGTGGCAGCACTGGATATTGTGCGATGAATACATCTTCTCCTTCTACTTGTCAAGCAATTACTTCAGCTGCTTAATGTTCATTTGTAACTGGATTAACAAATTTAGATCATGCAAAATGTTAAATATACAATACTGCATGCACATTTGTAAGCGCTGGCACAGGATGCTAAGAATTTAAGCCAAAGTGTCCAGATTACACAGTAGAAACAGCATGTACAATCTCGCAATAAGGAACATGTCGTTGGACTGGAACAGCTTGCGTTCGTTTATCAATTTGTTCTTCAATCACTGCTACTTCTGGATTAACTGATACTATTTGTGCAACTTATCATGCTGATTGCGTTGCAAATGCAGCGGGAACTGCTTGTTAGGAAAAGTAGGCTACTTGTAATCTTTTTTATACTGCTTCATCATGTGCAAAAGCAACTACTGATGGTCAATGCGTATGGGATACTACTGTTTCACCTCAAGCTTGTATTAAATTGTCTGCAGGAACAGGGTGCTCAAAAGTGACAGGCTTAACCGGATTAACTGATACTATTTGTGCAACTTATCATGCTGATTGTGTTGCAAATGCTGCAGGAACTGCTTGTTAGGAAAAGAAGGCTACATGCGATCTTTTTACAACTGCTGCAAACTGTGCAAAAGCAACTACTGATGGTCAATGCGTATGGGATACTACTGTTTCACCTCAAGCTTGTATTAAATTGTCTGCAGGAACAGGGTGCTCAAAAGTGACAGGCTTAACCGGATTAACTGATACTATTTGTGCAACTTATCATGCTGATTGTGTTGCAAATGCTGCAGGAACTGCTTGTTAGGAAAAGAAGGCTACATGCGATCTTTTTACAACTGCTGCAAACTGTGCAAAAGCAACTACTGATGGTCAATGCGTATGGGATACTACTGTTTCACCTCAAGCTTGTATTAAATTGTCTGCAGGAACAGGGTGCTCAAAAGTGACAGGCTTAACCGGATTAACTGATACTATTTGTGCAACTTATCATGCTGATTGTGTTGCAAATGCTGCAGGAACTGCTTGTTAGGAAAAGAAGGCTACATGCGATCTTTTTACAACTGCTGCAAACTGTGCAAAAGCAACTACTGATGGTCAATGCGTATGGGATACTACTGTTTCACCTCAAGCTTGTATTAAATTGTCTGCAGGAACAGGGTGCTCAAAAGTGACAGGCTTAACCGGATTAACTGATACTATTTGTGCAACTTATCATGCTGATTGTGTTGCAAATGCTGCAGGAACTGCTTGTTAGGAAAAGAAGGCTACATGCGATCTTTTTACAACTGCTGCAAACTGTGCAAAAGCAACTACTGATGGTCAATGCGTATGGGATACTACTGTTTCACCTCAAGCTTGTATTAAATTGTCTGCAGGAACAGGGTGTTCAAAAGTGACAGGCTTAACCGGATTAACTGATACTATTTGTGCAACTTATCATGCTGATTGTGTTGCAAATGCTGCAGGAACTGCTTGTTAGGAAAAGAAGGCTACATGCGATCTTTTTACAACTGCTGCAAACTGTGCAAAAGCAACTACTGATGGTCAATGCGTATGGGATACTACTGTTTCACCTCAAGCTTGTATTAAATTGTCTGCAGGAACAGGGTGTTCAAAAGTGACAGGCTTAACCGGATTAACTGATACTATTTGTGCAACTTATCATGCTGATTGTGTTGCAAATGCTGCAGGAACTGCTTGTTAGGAAAAGAAGGCTACATGCGATCTTTTTACAACTGCTGCAAACTGTGCAAAAGCAACTACTGATGGTCAATGCGTATGGGATACTACTGTTTCACCTCAAGCTTGTATTAAATTGTCTGCAGGAACAGGGTGTTCAAAAGTGACAGGCTTAACCGGATTAACTGATACTATTTGTGCAACTTATCATGCTGATTGCGTTGCAAATGCTGCAGGAACTGCTTGTTAGGAAAAGAAGGCTACATGCGATCTTTTTACAACTGCTGCAAATTGTGCAAAATCAACGGCTGGCCAATGTATTTGGTTCGATAATTATTGTTACCGACTAACAGCAGCATCTTGTGCATCAATAACTGGTATGACTGGTCTTGATCATTCTAAGTGCCAAGCTTATAGTACATCTTGCACATCTAATTCTGGAGGTACTGCATGCTAAGACTATAAGGCAACATGCGAAGAATATGCAGGTACTGCTGCAGCATGTACTAGAAGTATTGCATCTACAAAATGTTATTTAAATACTACCACTAATACATGTCATACTATAGCAACTGCTGCAACAGACTGCTAAAAAATAACAGGATCAGGTTTAACCTATGCTAACTGTTAATCATATAACACAGGATGCAGTGTAAACAGAGCTAAAACTGCTTGTGTTTCTTAATAATAACAATGCACCGGATATAACGCTTTAATTGCTAATTGTTATAGATCTACAAATGGACTATGTATAGCAAGTACAAATACTGACACTGCTTGTGTTGCTGCTTCAACAGCTGCAACATGTGATGCAGTATACTTAGGTACTGGTAACTACAGTAGCGCTAATTGTAATGAAATGAAATCTGGATGCACTTTAGCTAGTTCAAACACCAGTTGTACTGCTAGAATTTGTACAAATGCTGCAGGAATTACATTTAATCATGCAAATTGTAAAGATTGGCTTAATACTTGTACTGTTAATGTTGGAAGCACTGCATGTGTATCTATGGTATCTAAATGCACAGATTAGTCATCTTCAAATTGTCTTAATACAATAGAAGGAGAGTGTGTTGTTGTAGGTTCTGATTGTGTTAGAAAAACATGTGATACTGCCGCTATCAGCTCACTTTTTGATTCAGATGGAGAATGTTCAACTTACTAATAATCATGTACTGTCGCTAGAATGGGAGCTTGCCAAGCAAAAAATACTTGTTCTTCATACAAATCTTTAATTTAATGTAAGACCAACACAAGTGGAGGCAAATGCTTCTGGAATCCAACAAATAAAACTTGTGTAGATTTGAATTGTGGAAACATTGAAGCAACAACTGCTTATGACACTCATCTTGAATGTGTTGGTGTTGATGCAACACTTGCTTGCACTGTCAGAGCTACAAATGGTGCTGCAGTTGCTGGTTGTATGGCTAGAGGTTCATGCAGTTCATATACTATCGAGGAGCAATGTAAAACAAATGCAAATAATGGTGAATGTGTTTGGAATACAAATGCTAATTTACCTGCACCTGCTTGTCAAGATAAGTCTTGTACTAGTGCTCCCACTTCCATCTAAACACACAACGAATGCTATTCATATTATAACACATCAACAGTTAAATGCACTGTTTTTGCTACTCCAAGTACTACTGGAGGTAATCCAACCTTAGGAGGATGTTAATAGGCAGCTGCTTGTTCAAGTTATATTGATAAGGAATAATGTTAAATTAATGCTAATGGTGATCCATGTGGATGGAATGGAACATAATGTGCTGACAAATCTTGCACAACTGCTCCAGCCACTACTGATTATGACGATGACACAAAATGTAGAGCTTATTTCAGCAATAAATGTACAGTAGCAGATAGTGGATAAGGATGTGTAGATATTCCAGTTACTTGCGAAACAATGACATAGAAATAATGCTATTATAATAAAGCTGGCGATCCATGCTACTGGAATGGAACAGCTTGTATTACTAAATCTTGTGACAATGCTCCAGATGCAACTGCTACAGCTGATGAATGCAATACCTATTTAGCTGGATGCACATTAGATGATGTAAAGTGCAAAACCAAGATTTGTGAAGATTACGCTTATGCAACAGATGCTTTATGTAGATAAGCCCTTTCAACATGTACAACAAATGGAACTAATTGTGTTACTAGAGGAACATGCTTCTAAGCATTAAGCCAAGCTGGATGCGTGACATCTTCAACAACTTAATAATGTGAATGGATACCTGCTGTGTTGAATGCTTCAAATTAAGTAACTTCACCTGCATATTGTACAATTAAAAATTGCAGTACAGCTCCAATTACTTTAACAAGTGAAGCAGCATGTGCTGGATATTTCACAAACTGCACAACTAAGAATGGAGGTGGATGTGTTACCAAATCAACTTGTGCAGCGGTTACAATTGATGTAGCATGTACAACAGCCTTAAATGGTACTATTTGTGCTTGGGATAGTGCTTAAAATAGATGTAGAGACAAAGATTGCTAAGATTTCAGTGGATCTACTCATGCTGCTTGTTAGGCTTAAAGATAAGGATGTACTGCTGGAACCAATGGTAAATGCGCAAGAATCTAAAATTGTGAGTAAACCACTCTTAGAGCAGCATGTATTGAAGGAATAAATGGGCCATGTTTATGGATTGATAAATATCAAAATACTGATGGAACAAATGGAGCTTGTTTCAGATATACATCATGCAAAAGTTTAACTTG